>APFE031264042.1:21132-47644 GCA_000404065.3 Pinus taeda | reverse complement strand
ATATATATACACATATTCATGTTTATGTTGTCTACTTATGTGTTCATGTATCATGATGATGTGATTGGTTTTATAAGTGATGCAAATGCCTATCTAAAACATAATTTTCTAATGCATCTATTAATGTATTCAAATTTTTTGCAATGTCTTGATATGTGATATAATTAAAATTTCTTTCCAATAATTGAACACGTAGATACATAAACAAGATTTGTGGATTTATTACTGAGTAATGACTATTCAATTGTAGCACGAGTTGTGAATCTAACTTAACAAATAAAATTGTATTTTCGAGAGCAATTGCTTATGATAATAGTTCAATAACTGCACTGCACTCGGCAATATTATTAGTTGTTCATCCCAAGAAAATACCTTGTAAATTTATCAACTCTCCATTAGGGGTGAAGAGTGCCCAAGCTACGGAGGATAAGTTCTGTGTGCTACGACAAGAAGCATCAACAAAACCAACATTATGGTTTGATGACATCTGCGAACTGAGTGGAACACAAGGTAAGCAGAGGAAACATGTCTGGAAAGAAAACAATCACACCAAAAAATAAAAAATTCACACACTAATGTACAAAATTAATTACATGAAACTCACACATAATACCTTTTCAGATAAAGCCTATTGCGGGGCTGTGATAACACATTGCCTTCGTAGTCAACCAGCTCATAGGCTCCTTTTTGCAAGACACATTTAACGATGTATGGCCCATGCCACATAGGTTTGAACTTCCCACCTCCCAACTTATTGTTGGCTTGGTCATATAGCGAGACCAAGTGACCTTCATCAAAAACTCGTGGAGAAACAGTTTGATCATAATGAGCTTTAACTCATTTTTCTATGCTTCGATCACCATCACAACAATATGATGGGTCTCATCAAGCCTCTCGAGATAAATTAACCGCTCCTCTTTAGGTGAGGTATCATGGAGTAGCTTGATCTCTAGCTTTAACTAAGGAATTTCACACTCAATCGAGAGTGTCGCCTCTAAACCATATACCAACTCGAATGGAGTGAAATCAATGGTTGTCTTAGCTAAGGTTAGGCAAGCCTAAAGAGCTGATAATAACATGAGATGCCAACCCTTTTTATGTTTCCCACTGGTACATTGAAGCATAGTAATTAAGACTTTGTTAATTGCTTCAACTTGGCCATTGGCTTATGGGTAGTAAGGAGTTGAGCTATCATGGCGAAGACCCAACTGAGCAGTAGGCTCTACCATCATGTACTGACGAAAACGTGATCCATGGTCAATGAAAATGGATTGAGGGATGCCAAAATGGGCTATTACATGGTTAAAGAGGAACTGAGCAGTAGTGATGCCATCAACAGTATATGTGGGCATCGTCTCGACCCATTTAGTAAAATAGTCGATGGCGAGATTATATAGCCATGCCCCCTGGCCTAGAAAAGGTTACATGTCATGAAATCTATAGCCCATTTAGAAAATGGGCCAATGGTAACATTTGGGACAAAGGGTGCTGGTGGGGCACGCTATTTGTGATTATAAATATGACATTCATGGCACTTTTGAATTGCCAAAATACAATCTTTGAAGATAGAAGGCTAGAAATAACCAGCACAAAGGATCTTTTGAGCAGTGGCATAGCCTGACACGTGACCACCACATGCCCTAGAGTGGCAGTAATTCAAGACTCATTCAACCTCTTCAAGGGTTAGACATCGACAAAGAATAGAATCAACACCAACTTGGTACAACGTATCATCAATAATCCGATAAGGTTGAGAATGATTTTGCCATCAGTCGGATCGAGACAATCGGATCAGAAAGTTTGGGTCTGAAGATAAAAAATTATATCTCCAAACTAGAGGTTGAGAGTGCTGATGAGAAATAAAGTTTCATAAGGAATTTGCTCAGTAAAATTAGTGGAGGTGTTTGCAAAAGGAAGAGCACAGATCAATTTAGCAAAAAAGAGTGACTTCTTTGATTTGGCAGTAGTGAAATCCAAATCAAAATGTTGCAAGATAACAATCCATTTAGAATATTTCCCCCAAGCAACTGACGAGTCATAATATAAGTCATGGGGTTACAGTCATAAATCACTGTGGTCTTATGTAGAAGAATATAATGGCAAAATCGTTGAACAACATGGACTACTGCCAAGGCAAGTTTCTTGACATGAGCATATCGAGTTTCTGTGTCAATAAGATTTCAACTCAAATAATAGACCACATGTTCATTGCCATCGTCATCATCCTGGACTAGAACCATAGTAATGGTATTGTCAACCGTGGAAAAATACAAGAAATAATTGTGTTGTTAGTTAGGGGGATGCAATAAAGGAGCACTAATGAGAATTTGTTTTAGAGCATCGAAAGATTTATGGGAAATTTTGTTCCAAATGAATGGGATCCCATTCTTAAGCAAGTGAGTAAATCGCTTGGCAATATCAACATAATTAGGGACAAAGCAATGAAGAAAATTGGCCTTCCCTTGTAAGCTCTGCAATTGGTGTAGTGATGAAGGAGGGGGTAAATTTACAATAGCCTCAACTTTCAAACGATCGATTCGGATGCCTTCTTGGGACACAGCAAAATCCAAGAGTGACTAGATTCTACACACAAGACACATTTGTGCAAATTGAGATGGATATTATAGTGCCGAAAATGTAGAAACATTAGTTGAAGGTGGTCCGGATGGTCACGAAGCTTAGCAGAATGAGTTGGTAAGTCATCTAGATAAGGTTGAACAATGTGTTTAATACCATGAAAGGCATATGACATTGCTCTCTGGAAGGTAGCACCAACATTTGAGTCTGAAAGGGAGATTATTATAAGAAAAAGTCCCCCATGGACATATGAAAGAAGTCTTGTGTTGATTAGCGAGTAATATGTTAATCTAGTTATAACCAGAAAAGCCATCCATAAAAGAGAAGATCTCACTCCTAGCGCACTCATCAATGATGTCACAGTAATCAACACAAACACAAATTGTTCCCTACTTTGTAGTAATAGGTAAGATGTTAGAGACCCAACCTGTAAATGGGATAGGGTAGATAAAACTCTCTTTTATAAGTTTTTCAACTTCTCCCTTAAGAGCAACGACCTTTCTGGGATGCACTGGACAAAGCCTTTGATGAACGGGTTTCGCATTAGGAAATGTGGGTATTTTGTGCACCACTATAGCTGGATCAATACCAGGAATCTACTCATATGGCCAAGAAAAGACATCACGAAATTGTTTAAAAGGGTGAGTGTAAACCCTAGTCTCATCAGGAGAATAGGAAACCCCAATGTGAATGTTCTTGACAATTCTAGGTTTAACAGAAATGTCAATCGGCATGGTTGCAGTAATATTTCCCATATTACCTTCGGTCAAAACATCATGCACCAAGATAGGTGTTTGATGTGGATATGTCGGCTTATGAGAAACACAATCTTCAAGACACGAAGGAATCTCTCTAAGAATTGGAAGAAACGAGGAACAATGATGGGCATCATTCCAAGGAGTTTCGTCAAGGAACAACCTCAACAATACTCTCATCAATGGGGAATATCTCATTCAAAGTATTCAGAGAATCCAAAGAACCAAGCCAAGGAGATTGCAAATATGTATCTAAGTTCATATTGAGAACAATATGACTTTCTGAACTAGCTACTGAAGCCAAGACAATTTCTTGATAAGCTTGTTCTAAAGGACTTAGCGACATAGCATCACCAAAAGAATCAACCTGATCTAGAGTAGGGATGATCCATGGATCATTATAAATAGAGATCATGTTGATTGAGGAAACATGTGGAGGTGGGAGAGAAGTTCCCATTTAAGAAAAATCTTTGAAAAAACCTGCCCCCACGCTCTCATATGGAATATCGGTATTTCCCACATATGGGTTGTTACCATTCAAAGCATTAGAAGAGAAAAAGGACAATTGATCGATGGTGAGAATTTTCCCGTCATGAGGAAAACGAAGCACCCAAAACAAAGAGGAAACCACAAAAAACATGGCATGGGTCCAACTTTGCCCAAGTAGAAGGTTGTAATTTAGATTTGCATCTACGACCTATACTTTTAAATCCACAGTTTTCCCTTCCAAGGTAATAGGAAAACTTGTGAGAATAGCATAAGGATGGGAGCCTCTGCCATCAAAGGCTTCTAAGGTGTTTTGGGATTGGTTGAGAGGTGGAGAGCTGATGGCTTTCCAACATGAAATATACATGATGTAGGTGGAAGCACCTTCATCAATGACAGTCCGATGATTCTTCTTTCCTTTTATAATGACTTGAAAAAAAAATGCAATTTGATGAGGAAGACATGGAACATGGTTTTCTATATCGAAAGTGATCAATTTTGAATCGGTAGGATCAATGCCTCCTATGGTAGACAATAATGATTTCCGCTGCATTGGAAAAGTTTGGAGAACTTCCAAGGCAGACATCGCTGAGGGTGCCTGAGCTATATCTTTGACAATACTATAATGTTGAGAAACTCTAGCGTTCAAATTATACGATGCCTTCTGAAGCATGCCTTTGGGAGGCAATCAGATGATGAATTCATTATTAGGTCTCTTAATATGGAGAGGAGTAGAACTAGGTGAAGCGGAAGTAGAAGGTGTATTAGTAGCTTCCTTTTCCACCTTCTGCTGTTGAGGAGTCTGATAATATTTCGACTAAGTGGAAACAGAGATAGGCGTTGTCCCACTCATCATGTAAACTTGAGAACCTGATGAGGCAGAGGATTATGGTTGTTCTACCAACTAAGTCTTCTGAGGTGGAAATGGATCTTTCAATACATCCAGGGTCCCTTTAAATAAACGACTAACTTCTGCACGTTGGGTACAATCCTTGGTGTAATGATCTTCTTCACAAATGAGGCAAGGATATTCCAGCTTACAATTGGAGGCATCATTAGTAGATGGCTTAGGAGGATCCTGCTTTAGGGTATCGAATTTTTGTTTACCTTTACCCTTCTTCTTACCTTTCGAGGTTTTTTCTACTTCGGTAGATTGGATGGCATTGACCTTAGAGGTTTTACCAGGATTCAATGGGTATTTTCGAAGCAGGATTAGAACCAGTATTCGAAACAAATTTTTGCTTCAAAGAAGCTTTAGTGGAAATTTGAGATGCTGATCCAATTATACCATCAACAAGTGGTAAATCTGGAGACTTTGAAGATGTTGGATCCAAAGATGGCCTTGGAGCATCTGGAAACATTTCATACAACGTGCCAGATTGGGAATAAACCAAATCCAAATATTGGGCATGGGAAATAGCTTGATCCTTAGTAACACAACCTTCCATTGCTATATCTGCAATGATTTTGTTTATGAATGACTTGGTGAACTATTCGGTCAATAACTCATCAGGGTTTTCAAACTTGATGAGCCAATGTCGACGTCTCCATTGATGGATGTGATTGGAGATATGGGTCATGGTATCCTGTTTCAAAGATGTGAGTAAGTAGATACCAGTTTCATAACAAACCGATAGTTGGAAGTGGGTGAGGAAGCCCATTGCCAAAGATTTGAAGTCTGCATAGGTACCTCAAGGAAAATCGATGTACCATTTTGTGGTAGCACCTGTCAAGGTTCGTTAAAAGAGGTGGAGACGAACATAATCATCAACATAGGAATTGGAAGAACACCATAAGTGATATGTCATCACATGGGCTTGAGGGTCCTCTTTAGCTTTTCCTTCAAATTTGGGGAAATTGCTCAGAATTTTAGTGGGAACTAGAGGCCAATAAGGCAAATGAATAATTAGATCATTAGTAAGCCTCGAGACATCGAGCAGTTCCAACATCACTAGAAATGGAAATTGCTGATTAAAAGGCATACAAGGCCTTTGGTAAGGCCTAGTCTACGTGTTCCAACCTTGTTGGTAAGGGTTTTGCCCCCAAAATGGAGGATTTTGACCATAAGGAGCTTGATTTTCCCCCACTAAGGGACACGTTGACCATAAGGTGGATTCTGCCCAAGGTAGGGTTGATATTGACCTACCATAGGCTGTTGATAACCATAATGAGGATAAACATTGTGCGTGGCACATGGATTGTAAGGTTGCTGCAACTGTTGACCCTGGTAATAAATTTGTTGGCCCTGTTGCTACAGGGATTGGCCTTGTGCCTACAAGGTTTGAACTTGTTGATATAAAGGTTAGGTTTGCTGCTGCAAGGGTTGACCTTGCTGCTACAATGGTTGTCCTTGCAGATACAAGGGTTGATTGCGTTGTTGAACAAACTGCATTTGCTATTGCAAAGGTTGTTGAAACTACTGCAAAGGTTGCCCCTGCTGGTGCAAAGGTTTCCCCTGCTACTACAAAGGTTTCCCTTGCTACTGCAAATGTTTCCCTTACTATTGCAAAGGTTTCCCTTGCTGTGATAAAGTTTGTTGATCAATTCTTTGAGGAAATCCCTATTGGTACTGATAAGTTCAAATCGAGATTTGACCATATGCATCGGGAATAGGATTTTGATCAGGTTTCACATGAGGGCCCATTTGTGGAATATAAGGCAGAATCTATAGTGCTTGTGAACCATATGGAACATAAGACCATTTTAGAGGTATCTGGGCCATATAAGGCTATTGATATGGGATATTACCTACCCCAACTGGAATGGATGGATCAACTAAATTAGGAATACCACTAACAGGTTGACTCACTCCAACCATGTGAGGTTTTGATCCACTCAAATGGGTTCAACTTGACATAAGAGGTATATTCAGATTTCCCCCCAGGCTGTGAATGAGATGGTGGCACATTCTGTCCACTTGATGGGGGGACTGAGGAACTTTCAAAGGTATAAACTAAAGTTGTTGGTTACACTAGAATTGAAGGTTGAAACAATGGTAATGGTTGCGATAGAATTGTCAGTTGAATTGGAACTACAGTAACGACAGTTTTCATAGGAATATGAGAGGTCACATTAGCAATAAACAAACTAGAAGTAGGCATAGCATTTGATGACCAAAATGGATTTTGGTACAATGAAGAACCACTAGGAGTTCTTGAAACTAGTTGAGCCAAGGTTGTATAACCATGTGGAAGTAGAGGCCCACTGTTCATAGGAGGAGGTTGAGATGGAACTCTTCCTTCATAAGGAAATCCTTTTAGGGGAAAGTCATATTTGAAGTCATTATCAACACTAGGAGTGCAAGTAGCAGAGACTTCCAGAGGACCTCGAGGAGAGGTTGGAATCTCACCTTCTGAAACCATAGGTGGAAATAGCTAGTGAGGAGGAATTTGAGATGTAAGAGTATGGAATATAAGGATGTTCAAGTGATATCACAAATGGATCAAATAATGGATTCAGAGGATATAAAATAAACCTCTGTGGACTCTTAGGGGTTTCTGGATCAAACACTTGAGATGTCGATGAGTCTCGAGGTGGAGGACGAGAAGTAAGGGGTTGGATACTTGGGACAATTCCAAGTTCAAAGCCTTGAGCTTCAAGTGACTGTGAAAGTTCAGGGTGAACTAATTATGAAGACCCTTCAGTATCAGATGATGAGGGAGAATCATGAGGTGATTGCAATGGTTGAGCCATGATGACTTTCTCTCAAGAGTAGACGGAGCAGAGATGATTCATTGAGGACTAATTAAAATTAAAATTTACAAGGATTTACTCAATGTGAGGCCAAGAAGCAACTACATGGGTTCGACATATTACCGTTGGTAATTAATTTTATGACAAACAACAATAAATAAATCAAAAAAGGGTAATGTTAGGCAAGAGGGTTTACCAAGTAACTGTGAACTGTTATATACACCTTATCCAAAACCAAGGACTTAACGTATGATGACTGATCTCCCCAAATGTTTTGTTTGGTGTATCAGTTTTTACAAGGAAACTTAATCGGTTACCTGTGGCTAAAGGATAGCAACCTAGTGGGGTCTCCCAATATATACTCAATGACACAGGAACCACAAGTTCATGTTAGAATTGTCTAATGCATAACCATTCAATGAGAGCATCCCTATATACTTTCCATACTGAATTTCCTCCTATATACCTGAAAGTATTGGAGAACCTTCAATATGCTCCCGTACTGGGATGGGATTTCACCCCCGGGATACAATGTAGGAAGTTAGCGACAACTGCTATGTTTAAATATGCCAAAAAACATCTCTAGCCTAGACCTATAGATATTTGTGTTAGGTTACAAATTCTCCTTAGGTTGATTGAGGTAAATTTTAAGTTTATCTTGAATTAGATTTCAATTTGATGGCTCAACGATTTCACCTGAATTCCTATGATGCAACTAAATGAGAAAAATGAAATATTTTCATTCGATGAAAGCTAAACTAATGAGGGAAGAGAGACAACCAAGTAATGCATCAATCAAGAAAAATGCACCAGAACATAACCCTTTAACTTTCCAATGCAAAATGTAAAAATGAAATCTACTCTTTCACTTTCACTAACAAATGCAATGCCAAAATGCAATCCTATGAGAAACAAAAATCATTTTTCTTTCACTAAGATGCACTAGTATTTTTGTTCTTTTCCTTTCACTTTGATTCAAGCATGCAAACTAATGCATAAGCAAAGGGAAAAATGTAATCCAAAACAACTAAAATGAAAATTTCATTCACTTTTTGGTTTTGAACACAAATTGTTTCAAAAATACTTAAATGAAGAAGTCCTTTCACTTTTCTTTTCAAAACAATGAAATCAAAAAAATCATTCACTTTCAGTTCTACCAAAGCAAACAATTGTGATCTATGTTCAACGATGGAGTAAGAGCAATTTTCAAAGTACCAAAATGACTTAACACTAATGAAAATAACCTCACAAACATGAATCGAAAGCAACTTGAAAATGGTGTCTTGACTGCAACAAGACTCCTAAATGGAAGCAATCAATCTCACAGAGGCAAACCAAGCAATGAGTGAAGGGTGACCGAGACCTAGAAACCCTTGAATGAAATCAAGCTCCAACACACATCAACAAAGCCAAGACAATAGAAATCACACAAGGATAACAATCAATATGAACACACTAATGTTACATTGGAATATCAGTCATAGAGGTTGAAAACCATTGAAAACAAGAAGAAACCATAATTTTTCTTCTATCCTCTTGGATGAATGTGTTTGTTAAAGGCAAAAGGGAGATGAAAGGCAAAGCAACGTGACTTTAAATTGAAAATCAGTGCTGGTAGCGCTTCTGTCAGAGCAGAAAACACATTGGGCAAGAAAAATAAGAAAAAATAAAAAATCTTCAAAATCAGAGCAGGTTCAACACTCTCAACCAAAAACTAGTGACTGCAAATAGATATAGTAATGTATACAAGCCAATAAATCGACGGTTGGTCACACTCATCAGAGAATTTGATCAAAGGAATGGATGGAAAGGTTATAGATTCCCTAGCGGAGTCCCCATTTTGTTGTCTAGGTATATCCTCTCTGCGGACAAAGACGATCCCTCTAGCCCAATGAGTGGGACTAGCAACTTACATGACAATCTACAAGACACTTTCCTAAATTACAATCGAAATGAGAAAAGAGGAAGGAGACCTACCTCGTTCTGATGCTATGATGTACTCCTTTGTTTAATATCTTGATCGCTCACTCCTCAAGCTCAACTCTACTGCTCAGAGCATTTGAATACCTACATAAGAGATCAAATACACAACGGAGGATACAAGTGCAACAAGCATAATTGAAAGTAATCCACTTAACATATCAAGGAGAATTAAGATAAATTATCCATTAAGACAAGAATTTATGGAAAGTGAACCAACAATTGAATATATTAATGAATAAAAGAGGAAGCATACAACTAAGCCCTGATGTCAATAAGCCCTCCTTGAGTGAATGTCCAAGTCCAAGCTCAAGCTCTCCAAGCACTCCTCCAAGCCAAATGAGTAGCATGTAGACAATATCTCAGCATAAGGGTGCAAATAATCATAGACCAACCATTTGGGAATGGGAGAGGATGAATATAGAGGCAGGAAGAGGGATTTAGGATCTCTCCAAAGATAGGGGAAGGCCCTAATCTCAAGGAGGTATCTCATAGAGATAAGATCAAAGGGAAAGATTGGTAAATTTGACCATATCCTCAATGAAAAACCTCCAGCTCGTCATTCTAGAAGCCTCTAGATCATGAAGATTCTTGTCCTCTTTGGGAAAATTTTCCTTTTAGGGATCAATGCAAGTATCCAAGTAAAAAGCACGCTAGCAATGCGAGGTCATCGTAATTCAACCTACCATCAACACTAGTTTCCAGTGATAAGGTCGTGCTAATCCTTAAATTAGGGCTTTAGAGCTTATTTCTTCAGGGAAGGCTCAAGGCACATTAGCATTAAGTCTTCAGGGAGGATATGGATTGCATATCAGGATGGGTACACTGCGTAATTACCAAGTTTCAGGCACTCCGAGGTATGACACAGGGAAGTACAGGAGGTGTGACAAAATACTCTATAACAAATATCAAAAGCCAAATCGATTCCCAGTAAAGATGGATACAGATTGTTGTCATCCACAATCTCAATGACTTCAAAGTCCACCACCACGCTTGCTCCTTCAATGTCCACAACAACTCCATTCAATTAACCCATCGGGATGATTTTTGTTGATTGGACATGCACAACTGAATTGGTGACCATTGCAACTTTGGTTGTCCCATTCGCTCCCAGGTCTACTTCAGTAATACATTCACATCCAGTCCCAAGTCCATAATTACTTGATCCATTTCAAATTCACCAATCCCAACAGTTAATCACATCTCTCGGCCGATTATTTTCTTGCTTTTGTTGACTTTGTTTACCGTGCATTGTTCATACTATGGCTTCTCTTTACTAGTGCAGTTGTTGATTAGTTCTTGCAATCCTTCCACTACTTTTTGATCCCTTAACAACTTCATACATGTATGTAGAAAGGACTTTAGAATGGTTGGATTAGGGTTCTCCATCGTAGTAACTACGTGTTGTAGCGGCTACAACCACCCTCCAAAATTTTTCCTTAGCTTCATTTTGGAGCCTCCCTATGAACTTTTTACAACAGCTTGTCTTGCTTCGTCAAGTTAACAATATTCAGTGTTTTGCTTCCAAAAAGGTAGTCTGTCAATCACAGCTTGATTCATTCACCTCACAAGCTAATCACCCGGACTGGGTCCAGCTGTAGGCTGAGAAGCTTCCCCAAGTAATTGTGTAATTCTGGAGGGAAACCAGTCTTCCCTCAAGAAACTGCACAATCTTGACTGGAAGCTTGCTGGGCTCCAGAATTGTGTAATTTTGGTAGTCAACACTCACAGTGAAAATTGGGAAATTTTCCCTCGCATGGCTGCTTAGCCCAGAATTTGCACAAATCTAGGCAGTAGTTAATTGCTCTGCCCAAAAATTGCACAAATCTCTTGGGAAGCCAACCCAGCTCCTAGCCAGAAATGCACATTTTCTCCCAGCGATTGAATAACCTCTTGCATGTGCAGCTAAGTTGACCAGTTCCCTCCAGGACCAAGAAAATCAGACTTTCATACATGGAATGCTTCTCCCAAGGCAGCATGCAAAGGCATCCCTTGTTTCAGGGATCTATTTTTAGCAATTGGAGGTTACATATAATGATTATTTCAGAAACCTCCCACCAAGTGTTGCTTTCCATAGATTTGTGGCATGCGCATCATAACCTTGATGTTATCAAAACTCATCAACCAGACATTGCAGAGCTCATTCCTCACATCAACCTTGCAACTCTGACATCCCACATCACATCTAGGAGTTGTCGACACATTCAACTCAACTATCTTGGGGTAAGCCCGATTTCCATGACTTGTGTTGAATTTCTAGCGCTTTTTGTGTTTCTCTTAATAAGAACATTGTCTACTTAATTTCAGTGAGCACTTACTATCATTTTGATACATACTAGCTTGTACTAGCACCATTTCAGTTGTTGTCAACATCTCATTGTTGTCGCATGCATGAAACTACTTTTCATGAACGGTTGCTAATTTGGTGACTTGCATCACCCACATGCATGTCGTTCCATTTCCTGAATCTGTCATTCACCATTTGCATGCATGATCATTCACTTATGCTTACACTTAGTGTCTCCATGCATTCACTTCCACATTTTCTTTAGGTTGCCCGTCGGCTAGTCTGGGCAGCCTTGGCCCAGACTCTACCTCACCAAGAGCCTCACGAAGACAACATTGCTCAATCCTGAGAGGGAAGGCTCTGTATTCCTCTAAGGAAATGTGCATTTCGGCACTGGTACTATCCTCTAGGACTATTTTGTGCATTTCTGAGGAACAATGATTGTTGGCCCGGAAAATTGTGCAATGTAGTCACTAAGCCTGCAACCATTGCCAGCTGAGATTGCGCATTGCATAATTCCAGTAGTCAGTAGCCAAACTAGATTGTGCATTACATAGTTCTAGTAGTCAGTTAGTCTCCCAGTAGCCGAGACTGTTCCTTGTGCACTCTTGGCAGTCAGTCTCCCAACCTCCCAGTCAAAATTGCGCAACCTTCACGATCAGTCACACATGTATGTTACAAGTAAGTTCTCAAGTTCATTTTGGTTTTCCACTGATAGATTGCTTGCCATGAGTGTTGCCTTGACTCCAGGTATTGTAGGTGTTCATCTTCCTCCCAACAGTACAGGTACAATGGTTTCCAAGAAAGCAGAGTCGAAGACACTGTTCAGGGCACACCTGGAGATGCAATCGATCAAATATCTATGAGCTTGCCTACTCATGAAGAGATCAAGTTATTCGTAGACAAGGACATCAAGATATGATAGCAACAAATTTACAATGAGCAACATCATGAACAACATCTAAAGGCAGCATACTGAATTCAATGAATCCAAGAGGAAGGTTTTTGACAACACAGAGGCATAACAAATTTGCAAGCCCAAGTAGATCCACTAATGATGAAAGAAACTTTCGAGACTTAGGCTATGAGGTAACTGCATGACATGAAGATCACGTGAAGACAGAGAATGGAACAAAGAAGGAGTTGGAAGTGTTGAAGCAGCAACTCAGGGAAGAACATGAAGCTGCACAGATAGATGAATGAGTTGCAATAGGAACAAGAATAGTAGTGGGTGAAACATGCACTCACGGATGAAACTACACGCGTACATGTTAAAGATCCATCCCAGCAGTTGGCACGGAGTAGACATGGTGAGCATTTTTGTTGATTGCATGCAAGGGATTCAATAACATGTATGTCATTGTGTGCACGCATGCGATCCAACCCATTCAGCACACTCACCAAGGTGAAGACAAGAAGCAAGTCCAACTAGAGCTAAACATGTACTTCAGCAAGTTGATGCGCATGACCACCAACACACACTTGAAAATTAGCTCAGACACTATACATCAGTGTGTTGTCGGTTTAGCCTCACCTAAGAAGACCATGCACAGGTTAGCAGACGATTTGGATGAAGGAGCTGAATCAATGCACCAGTTGCAATGGAGGCAAGAGTTCACTTCAGCAAGATGTCACCATGGGGTGCATGCACACCATCACAAATGACCGAGCTTGGCATCAGCTCACCACCTTCACCATCACAAGCTTGTCAGTGAGTTGGTCTCACCTCAATGGACGGAGTTTCAGTAATGTCTTGCATGGCTTGCTCAAGCCATTTTGTCTCACATGAGCACATGTGCATTGTAATGTAACCTCACATCAAGTGGAAGTTCAAGTGTTAATAGTTGGATGTAACAGTCATAAAGTAGATGAAGAGTCATGAGGGTAGATGAACTGTCACAAAGGAGAATGTCAAGGGTCACCTCACCCTTTTCTATAAATAGAACCTCATAACTCATTGTAGAGGCTTTTGGTCAGCCAAGCTTCTGATAAGACTATCTTGGAGAGAGCTAGATAGTATTGTAATGCGCCTTGGCTTCTCCACTGCACAAAGCTAGTACATCTCTTTGGAGGAGCTGGCGGATGTGGCTGTAACGTTCCATTGTTGGGGCTAGTGGGTGTACATGGATGTATTGTATGACTGGAACTTACTCTTCTTTATATAATAAGAGCCAACACATTTTATGCATATGTTGTATTGTATTCTAGCTGTCTTGTTTACTTTAAAGGGAATATGTATTTGCTTTCTTATGCACGCATGTATGGAATGTTCTGTATGAGCATGTATGAGTCTTTATGAAATGTGTTGATTGGTTTAACCATCATTTTGGATTTCCAGCTTGTGATGCATATTTTCTCGTGTGTTCCCTTCCCATCCAAGTATTGTTACAGGTTTCCAAGAGGCGCACTCATCTCAACCCACATGTGTTAGAACCTCTCATGCACCTTCCTTGATTCACCGCAGTGGTCACACCTGTGTTACCAACAAAGTTATCTTACTTGCCTCTGTGCGAAATCATGGTCAAGATATTGCTATACGAACCACTGCTAAGACTCCTACACCAAATGGTCTGAGGTCTAATTGGGACTTCTTACCGAGGAGATCCCCTTACATGTTGGCAGGTCCAACACTGTCAACATTTTGGTGCTAGAAGGAGGGCGAGATGACAAGATGAGTCCTCACATCCGTTTTAAATCTCTACACATCTATCATGACTAACTACCGAATTGCTCTTCCAGAATGTATGTCCTATGGAAATGATTTCATCATCTCAGAAAAGATCTCAGATAACTTGTCTCATAAAACATTTGATGGTGGAGGCTATGTAGCCTTGGTAAGGCATGTGGTCGGTGTTGTAGGCTCATGCGAAATACATGAATTCTTTGAAGAATACATCATTTGCCCGTTGTTCATCTACATGCTTCGAGGGCACCCAATGCACTAGTGTGCCACACTACCCGAAAAATATTTTCATTCTCTTTCTCATCTGGTCATAGAGATGGACTATTCTTTCCATCACTTTAATTGGAAAGCACTTGATCAAGAAATTATGACATTATGAAAAGCACCCGATGAATCCGTTGATTAGTTTTACACATGCTTTTGTAATCTTGCATACTGATTCCCTGAAGATGAGATTGATTGGGAATTTCTTTATGGAAGATTTGAGTATCTTCTTCACATATCTGAGCCCCACTAAGCACACTTCAATGATGGAACTGCACAATCACGAGTAGGCACAGTCATTGTTACAAGTGATTGTCCACCTTCACCTCATCAAACAGCTCCAACACCATGAAATGAAGTGGGATATCATGGACACACCTCTATTGAACTTTCACATCCTCCCACCCCACTTGCTCTTGAGATTTGTGCAGATTTGGCTTGCAAGCCTATTGGTTGTCATGTGGACTCATTACCTCAACCTTCATCCTCGCGTTCTATTGATCCTCTGGATTTTACTGTCTTATGTTCTCCCATTTCGGAGTCCTCACCTGTTCTAAACTAGGATCAAGTTGTCGACGAAGTTGATGATATGCAGCCAACTTATGCCATCATTCATGATGAGTGTGTGTAGGAATCTAAAGAAGAGCCCACAGTGAAGGATGACTCCCCTCCAGCCACGCCTCATCCGCTTCATCCTGACATCCCTTGTGATTCTCCCACTACTGATTTCCCCTCTGAAAACCCATTTCTAGATGTTTCTACTTCCAATCATTCACAGGACACCTTGGATGCTAGTTTATCATTACAGTGCAGAGAAGATGCATATTTTTCGGAAAACTCGTTCAATCTGTCATTTATCTTTCTTGAAAACACAAAGGGTGAACATCTTTTCTTCTCAACTACCCCTCTGCCCAATTCATCAAATCATGAGGATGCCAACAAACATCCTGAATTTTCTGATCTTGGTTGTCTTGATCTATTCACTTCCTCATTTGATAACGATGTTGATCCAATCATTGTTAATCTGTCCAAGACACTAGTCTATGATGATCTATCTGTCAATGAAGTCAAAACTCCCTAGACTATCGAGGCACTTCAGCTTGAGCTGATGGTTATGTCAGGCCCTCACTGTCCTGAGGTTGGTTTCATTTCCGATAAGGAAATTATTAAAACACTTAAGGCTCCTCATCACTCCCTGCTTTGCATAGAAGATCAACTCAACACCCAGATTTTGCTTCCTCCACTCGAACTACACAATCCCATCGCTCATGCATTGGAGGAATCTTACACAGCAAGCACACGTGCACAACATAAGTGGTCTACCTCTCTCACATTTTCTTGCATGTCACAATTAAGAGAATGCATACACTCAACATTTGCACACATTATAGGACGATACCATGGCAAATCCACATAATTCATGTCATGCACTTTCATTCATCTTTGTTTTATGGTTGCTTATAAGCTCAGAGTGTGTTTGTTTTCACTGTTACATCTTTCTTGTTTATTGGTTCACACAGCTATCTTGTTCGCAAACCATGCCTTCACCAACATGGGTCAACCAATGCACCAATGGCTGCATTGGAAGTATCACTTCACATGAGATGACCCATGCACCATTAGCTTAGGAGTAGGAGTAGTGTTTGGTTTCAGTTGTTTGCATGCATACTTGTTTGCTTACTTTCTTTGTTTTCTTTTTTGTTTGCTTGCTTTCTTGTTTGCTTACTTGATTTGCTTTCCCTTTCGCTTCTACTCTTGCTTTGGTTTGTTGTTTTTTAGTTCACTTTTTTTGTTCGTAGGTTAGTCTCGCATGAAACCATGTATGACTCTTGAAGCAAGCTGGGTAAAGTACAAGAGGCCTTGTGTTTCTATCACTACTTGGTTATCTATTATCTTGCCTCTGTATGAAGAACTCGTTACTTTTATTCCATGATACATTGAAGGAAAATATGTATTGTTTGAAGTGAACCTTGGTGAAAACACAATGCTTGTGAGCTAACTAGTATCACCTACTCTAGTCGGTTGTTTTTGGGTTAATCCTTGTCAGCTCAGTCAGGTAGATTAAGGTGAGGGGAAAAACCTTAATGAGCACGTCAGAGGTATAATAAACTACTCCTCTACAGGAACAACCTCTTATGCTCTCAATAAGTTGGGATCCCTCTTCTGCCTCTGAAATGAATAAGTGTTATGCACAGTTACGAAGATGAGAAATGAAAAAAATGAAAAAGTGAAAAAAGTTTGAATGAAAAATGAATAAGGCAAAAGAAGAGAAAGGCTTCCTACATAGAGAGGTGATGGAAGTAACTCCGTCGAGGTATTGACCAGGCTCACTGGTAGTAGAGCCATTCTTGTGTTCCTATGTGACTCCACCAAGGTAATGCCTAGGCCTGTTGGCAGTGGAGCAACACTAGAGATGAAACTAAGACTCTGATGACTATACTGCTTGTGCACCAATATACCCCTCAACCCCAATCAAAACAATTGTGTTTCTTGGCTTGGAATGTGTGTCAATTGACCAAGAGCTTGGCAGATGCTATATCTTACAATCAAGCTAGTATGGAAACCATGAGGAGCTGAGAACTAAACAATACTTCCAGTGGTGTTAGACTTGCTTTTCATGAACAGGGTCCATTCAGAGAGCTGGAGTTCTACCACTGTGTCACCAAGTGTTGTAGCGGCTATAACCACCCTCCAAAATTTTTCCTTAGCTTCGTTTTGGAGCCTCCCTACCAACTTTTCATAGCAGCTTGTCTTACTTCATCAAGTTCACAAGCTTCAGTATTTTACTTGCACAAAGGTAGCATGTCGATCATAGCTTGATGCATTCCCCTCACAAGCTGATCACCCGAACTGGGTTCAACTGTAGGCTAAGCAGCTTCCCCAAGAAATTACACAATTCTGGAGGGCAACCAACCTTCCCTATAGAAATTGCGTAATCTTGTCTGGCAGCTTGCTGGGCTCCAGAATTGCGCAATTATGGAAGTTAACAATCAAAGTGAAAATTGCACAATTTTCCCCAGCAGGGTTACTCAGCCTAGGATTTGCGCAAATATGGGTAGCAATCACCTGCTCTGCCCAGAAATTACGCAAATCTCTAGGGAAACCATCCCAGCTCCTAGCCAGAAATGTACATTTTCTCCTAGTAGTCGATCAACCTCTTGCATGTGCAGTTGAGTTGACCAGTTCCCTCCGGGACCAAGAAAAATAGACTTGGATACATGGGCTGCTTCTCCCAAGGTATTATGGAAAGGAATCCCTTGTTTCAAGGATCTATTTTTAGCAGTTGGAGGTTACATGCAAGGATCATTTCAGAAACCTCCCACCAAGTGTTGCTTTCCCTATATTTGTGGCATGCATGTCACAACCTGGATGTTATCAAAACTCATCAACCAGATGCTGCATATCTCATTCCTCACATCAACCTTGCAGCTCTGACATCCCACATCACCTGTAGGAGTTGTCAACACATTCAGCTCAACTGTCTTGGGGTAAGCCCGCTTTCCATGACTTATGTTACATTTCTAGCGTTTTTTGTGTTTCACTTAGTATGAACATTGTCTGCTTGATTTCAGTTAGCATTTTCTATCATTTTGATACATACTATCTTGTACTAGCACCATTTTAGTTTTTGTCAACATCTCACTATTATCACATGCATGAAACTATTTTTCATGAACAGTCGTCAATTCAGTGACTCACCTCACCCGCATGCATGTTGTTCCCTTTTTTGAATTTTTTATTCAAAATTTGCATGCATGATCATTCAATTATGCTTACACTTAGTTTCTCCATGCATTCACTTCCACATTTGCTTTCAGTTGCCCATCAGCGAGTCTGGGTAGCCTTGGCCCGGACTCTGCCTCACCAAGAGCCTCACCAAGACAACATTGCGCGATCAGAAGAGGGAAGGCTCTGACTTCCTCTCAAGAAATGTGCACTTCTTCCCAAGCACTATACTCCAAGATTGTTTTGTGCATTTATGAGGGACAATGACTGCTAGCCCAAAAAATTGCGTAATGCAATCACTGAGCCTGCAGCCATTGCTAGCTGAGATTGCACATTGCGCAATTCCAGTTGTGAGCAGCCAAACTGGAATATGTATTGCACAATTCAAGTAGTCAGTCAGTCTCCTAGTAGCCCAGACTATGCCCTGTGTAGTCTTGGCAATCAGTCGCCTGACATCTCGGCCGAAATTGTGCAACCTTCATGATCAGTCACATAGGTATGTTGCAAGTCAGTTCTCAAGTTCATTTTGGTTTTTGACTGACAGATTGCTTACCATGAGTGTTTCCATGTCTCCAGGTATTGAAGGAGTTCATCTGCCTCTCAGCAGTATAGGTACAATGGTTTCCAAGAGAGTAGAGTCGAAGACACCGTTCAGAGCACACCTGGAGATACAGTCGATCAAATGTCTATGAACTTGCTTACTCATGAAGATATCAAATTGTTCATAGACAAGGACATCAAGATATGATAGAAATAGCATCATAGTGAGTAGCATCATGAACAACAGCTGAATACAACATACCAAATGCAATGAATGCAAGAGGAAGGTTTTTGACAACACATAGGTGGAACAAAGTTGCAAGCTCAAGCAGATCCACTAATGATGAATCAACTTTCGAGACTCAGGCTATGAGGTAATGACATGACATGAAGATCATGTGAAGATAGATAATGGAACAAAGAAGGAGTTGAATGTGTTGAATCAACAACTTAGGAAAGAACATGAAGCTACACATACATATGAAGGAGTTGCATCAGGAACAAGAACAGGAGTGGGTGCAACATGCACTCATGGATGAAACTATGCTCGTACATGTTAAAGATCCATCCCAACAGCTAGCACAGAGTAGACATGTTGAGCAGTGTTGTTGATCACATGCAAGGGATTTAGCAACATGCATGTCATTGTGCGCACACATGCAATCCAACCCATTCATCACACTCACCAAGGCAAAGACAAGAAGCAAGTCCAACTAGAGTTGAATATGTACTTCGTCAAGTTGATGCACATGACCACCAACACACACTCGAAAATCAACATAGACATTATGCATCAGTGTGTTGCCGATTTAGCCGCACCCAAGAAGACCATGCGCATGTTAGCAGATGCGTTGGATGAAGGAGCCAAACCAATGCATCGGTTTCAATGGAGGCAAGAGTTCACTTCAGCAAGATGTCACCATGGGGTGCATGCACACCATCACGGATGACCAAGCTTGGAATTGGCTCACCACCTTTACCATCACAAGCATGTCAAAGAGTTGGTCTCACCTCAACAGACTGAGTGTCAGTAATGTCTTTCATGGCTTGCTCAATCCATTTCATCTCACATGAGCACATGTGCATTGTAATGTAACGTCATGTCAAGTGGAAGTTCAAGTATCAATAGTTGGATGTAATAGTCATAGAGTTGATGAAGAGTCATGAGGGTAGATGAAATTTCACAAAGGGGAATGTCAATGGTCACCCTGCCCTTTACTATAAATAGAACCTCATAACTCATTGTAGAGGCTTTTGGTCAGCCAAGCTTCTGATAAGACTATCTTGGAGAGAGCTTAGATGCTATTGTAATGCGCCTTGGCTTCTCCACTACATGGATCTAGTACATCTCTTTGGAGGAACAGGTAGATGTGGTTGTAACGTCCACTGTTGGGGCTAGTGGGTGTACATGTATGTATTGTATGACTGGAACTTACACTTCTTTATATAATAAGAGCCAACACATTTCATGCATATGTTGTATTGTATTATAACTATCTTGTTTACTCTAAATGGCATATGTATTTTCTTTCTTACGCACGCATGTATGGACTGTTCTATATGAACATGTATGAATCTTTCTCAAATGTGTTGATTGATTTAACGATCACTTTGGATTTCCAGTTTACTTTCTTTCCAACTTGTGATGCATCTTCACTCATGTGTTCCCTTCCCATCCAAGTACTGTTACAGGTTGCCAAGGGGTGCACTCATCTCAGCCCACATGTGTTAGAACCTCTCATGCACCTTCCTTGACTCACTACAACAGTCACACCCTTGATACCAACAGCATTATCTTACTTGCATCTGTGTGAAATCGTGGTCAAGGCATTACTATATGACCCACTACTAGGACTCCTACACGAAATTGTTGGAGGTCTAATTGGGACTTCTTACTGGGGAGATCCCCTTACATGTTGGTGGGTCCTGCACCATCAACACTACATCAGGATTATTCTTTCGTGGTACTAGTGGCATTTGTGTCTTTGATGTTGAAGCTCTCGGGTCCATGAAACTCTTCTTTGCTTCCATGAAGGTTTCTTTCTCCCTCTACATATTGAACCCAATACTCTTTTCTCTAGCCTTTATGACCCATGTATCCACCACAGGATTTTCTCCCTCCGCTTTATCTTCTCTTGTAGCTGTGCCACTTTGGATCACTATGTTAACACGTGGATCATCTTTGTAGTTCAACCCTCATCATTTGCAAGTTTTGCGCAGGCTGTTGATTCTTGTTTTCCTGCATTTTAGTTATCAAAACAAGACAATACTCTATTACATGGTTGAACTATCTACAATACTTATAGGAAGAGATAGTGGGGTTCTGACAATACTGCGCAAAATGCCTAGCTTCACTGTAGTTATAACATATAACCTAACCCTTACTTCATCTAGTTCCCCCTACTGGACCGCGTCCTCGGCCCTGAAATTCTCTGCAGACCGTAGGTGAACCATGATATTCCTATGCACAACCCTTAGCTTGCATTATGTATGTTGTAGTATCATCAAATTATAGTTGCGAAAATTTCTTTCATGATGTCCTACTGATCGGCAGAAGTTACAAAATAACTACTTTGGTGACTGTGCATACTTCTATAAAAAATAATAGTGGTTAGTCGAGTACTAGCCTGCAACTCAACAAATACTATACCAGACACTCAATCTGGTACTTGGTGTCATGCGGAAAGAGTTATTTTTGCTGACAAAACTAACCTCCCTAGGAGTCTAAGACTCTCTAGTGACAAACAAGACAATTAAGAGCAATCCTTCTCTAAACATGCATTATTCTATGAGAAACCAAGTGTTTTTCGATACTACCTCAAATCCAACACTTGTTGTAGCAGTCTAGCCTCGTCAATCCAGATGAGCTCCTCCTTCACTTTGAAACCTGCATACACTAACAATCAAACGATTACATAACACCTGAATATTCCATAAAACAAAGCATATTCAACATATAGACCAAGGAGTATATGAAACAATTCATAAACAACAAATCATTGAGAAGAATGGACTTATTTGTATTAAGGAAACAAAAAAGAAACCATTACAACCTGAGCCTTGGTTTTGTGCAAGTTCCTCCCAGGGTCCAGCAAGAGTTTTCCTTTACTTTGATAAGCTCACCAACTTCCAAATGAAACAAGAAAGGATGGGAATCTCTCCTCACAAGCTTCTACAAGGAAGTCCTAATTCCAGCAGCATCTACCCTTTGGAATGTTCAACTTTTAACCTCCCCTCCTCTGGCCCAATGCTTGTATTTATAATGCTCTAGAGGAAGTTAATCAGGTCCAACATCAATGGGATACTCCCCGTTTTGGATGGGGTAGCTCCTCTCTTGATGGGATAAGTTCCTCTTTCATAGGGATGCATGAACCATCTGGAGGCGCTCAATACACGTCAAACAATCTTCTAGAATGCTCTAGAAATGACCACAAGTAACTTTTTTAAGATGAAACTCGTGCCTTTTGACCTTTACACGAGTACGCACCCATCCCTTGACTTACAGAGTGTACAAGTACACAGGTACAATGAGCTTGGGATGCATACACGCAGGCAAGGTAGAGAGAACCTGCGTACCCAGAGATAAACATGTTTTTTAATGACTTTCCCTCTTTCTTGAAGTTTGGCATGGAGAGCAGAGGTATAAGGCTTGACAAGGAGGATAGTATGACTGTTGATGGAGCCATACTAACTGTGGATAGTCATGGTGACAAATTTAAATGTAACAGATTGCCCCCTAAAGTGCGAAGCCTGTAATAGATAAGGGTTTTATATAATCTAGGAAGGGTGAAGTACTTTATCATTTCAAGGATTATCTCGTGGAGAGCCTAGTCTTGTGTCAAGCTCGTTAAAAAATGAAACAAGGGTAGGTTAGGTAGGTAGATTGTAGGGAGTAGTCATGAGCATAGTTCCTTATATTGTGTCAAGCTCATTAAAAAATGAATCAAGGATTTTAGAGCATAGTTCCTTGTCTTGTGTCAAGCTCGTCAAACAATGAATCAAGGTTTTTAGAGTAAAGTTTTTGTTAGGAAGATAGTAGAGAGTAGTCGTGAGCATAGTTCCTTATCTTGTGTCAAGCTCGTTTAAAAAATGAAACAAGGGTTTTGAGGATAGTTCTTTTCTTGTGTCAACCTCACTAAAAAATGAAACAACTCTCATGAGTCTTTCCAAGATTTCGAAAGTAAACCTTCATTTCATCCAACTGGTTGAATGAAATGAAGCTTGGGCGGCATGTACCTCGATTTGCGTCATTATGTTGGGGGCATGCAAACTTATAACAAGCATAGTTTTTTGTTTCAAGCTTGCGTAAACATGAAAGCGAAGCCGAGCATAGTTCTTTTCCTGTCTCGAGCTCGTTAAAAAATGAAACAAATCCTCCTCTAATTGAGTCGAGAGTTTGACTAGACCTCATAGATGATAAATTGTATATTTAGGTTAGTTATTTCAGGTTATTTCATAGTTTTCTTACCAGTTTTAGGTCAAGTCTTTCAAATGATCTCGTAACTGAACCTTCATTTCATCCAACTCGTTGAATGAAATGAAGCTGGGGGGGCATGCGCTCTAGCAGTTATGCTTAGGGGGCATCAAGCACAGTTTTCTCTCTGTTTCAAGCTTGTGTAAAAATAAAACTACTTCGAAGCATAGTTTTTCTCTGTTTCAAGCTTTTGTAAAAATGAAACCTATCTCGAGTCAATTTTAGTTATTTTCAAGACTCGTTAAACTCATGAAAATCCCGAGATTATTTTGCTATCTTTCATTCCCGTAAAACAAATGAAAATGCCGAGTTCTTTCCATCTTTTCCTACTCGTAAATTAAATAGAAAGTTGGCCATATGAGTACATTTTTATCATTTTTCGAACTCGTTAAAACTTACGAAAAAGTGAAACCTCAGAGTCACCTTTTAAGCCGTTTTCTTAATCCTAAAACATGAAAATATTGCCAAGTTTCTCTTTTAAACTCGTTAAAACGGAATTAAAAGACGGTCCCCTTATAGCCCTTTTCTGACCATAAAAACAGGAAAAGATTGTCGGGTTTTTGTCGTTTCAAATTTGATACTGGAAATAAAACGACGTGTCCTTGATCGCTTTTACTTTTTAGGTCAAAGACACTAATCATGAAGTACTCCTTGGTCGCAAGATCAAGCGGTTCTCCTAGGTATTATTTTATACTTTTTCGGGCTTAGGAGACGCAAATTTACGAAAAAGTCCAATCTGGAGTCTCCTTAAGTTTTTCAGACTCTCTAAAAATGAAAAACGCCAAGTTTCTCCTATACTGGACTCGTTAAAATTTCACAGTAAAGGACCTGTTCTATTACAAACAGGAACGGACCACTCCTTCTTACGGTTCGAATCAAAAACTAATTTGGACTCATCCGAAGGATGAGCTTATAATCAAGCATATGTTATCCTCCTCAAGCTTGTAAAAAATAAAGAGGTACTTGCCAGCAATGGTGGGGGAAAAGAGAGAAGAATTAACCTATTTGATATCCTTTTGTCTCAGAAAAACCTTACTACCACTCTTGAACACGACACTTTTTAGTCACCTGGGTTGGGAAATCCTTTGCCTCACAATTGATCAAACCTCATTGACATTCTTCAGCCGGGTTCCAGGGATTAACTTTGAGTCATTTTTCACCAAGCCATCTATTGTGTCGTTATGTGTTCAAGAGGTCTTTAAACAAAACATTCAACTACAAAATACCTATCAGCCATTTTATCATCCTTGAGTCAGTCCTTACAGCAACATTTCTCCAACTTGAACTATGATTTTCGTGTTGTGGGCTTGCCTGCGACAGGTCGCTTTCTATCGACATCAGCACATTATCTAGGGAGTTGACTTAGAAATCGTCAGTACCTTGAAGTCTGCATCAACGTCAGTACCTTCAACGTCAGTTTTCATCATTAACTTGCGATCGAAGGATTCCATGAAATGTTCGACATCGACTCTTTCATTCACATCTCTTGGATTGTGCTGGGTACTTTGAGAACCATTGACATCACTGGTGGTCTCTCTCATGCTTGTTAACAGTTTACATCATTGACTGGCAATCAAGTGGTTTCTACCATGTTCGACATCGACTCATTTATTCGCATGGCTAGAATCGTACCAATTCAGGAACTAGAGATGAAGACCCTAGATCTATTTTCCACCATCCAGGATGGGAGGAGTTTTGTATTCATTATATTGTAGACCAATTATAAGAAGGTGGCTGCGTCCATACTGTGTCTACATGAGTCTATGATTATGATGTACTATGAAATCATTCCTGTATCAGAGTAGTAGTTAGTCTGTTAGTTAAAGTTTTTGATCTGAGTATGGGAATGCCTACCTCAGCGATGATATAATCTTATACATGTATCTTGTGTTGAAAATTGCAGGTTTTGACCAGGCTCTCCACGAGATAATCCTTGAAATGATAAAGTACTTCACCCTTCCTAGATGATATAAAACCCTTATTTATTACACGCTTCGCACTTTAGGGGGCAATCTGTTACACTAAAATTTGTCACCATGACTATCTGCAGTTAGTATGGCTCCATCAAAAATCATACTATCCTCCTTGTCAAGCCTTATACCTCTGCTCTCCATGCCAAACTTCAAGGAAGAGAGAAATTCATTAAAAAACATGTTTATCTCTGGGTACGCAGGTTCTCTCTACCTTGCCTGCGTGTACGCATCCCAAGCTCATTGTACCTGCGTACTTGTACACTCTGTAAGTCAAGGGATGGGTGCGTACTCCTGTAAATCAAAAGGCACGAGTTTCATCTTAAAAAAGTTACTTGTGGTCATTTCTAGAGCATTCTAGAAGCTTGTTTGACGTGTATTGATCGCCTCCAGATGGTTCATGTATCCCTATGAAAGAGGAACTTATCCCATCAAGAGGGGAGCTACCCCATCCAAAGAGGGGCTTATCCCATTGATGGTGGACCTGATTAACTTCCTCTAGAACACTATAAATACAGGCATTGGGCCAGAAGGAGGGAGGTTGAAAGCTGAATATTCCAAAGGGTAGATGATGCTGGAATTAGGACTTCCTTGTAGAAGCTTGTGAGGAGAGATTCCCATCCTTTCTTGTTTCATTTGGAAGTGGGTGAGCTTATCAAAGTAAAGGAAAACTCTTGCTGGACCTGGGAGGAACTTACACAACACCAAGGCTCAGGTTGTAATGGTTTCTTTTGTTTCCTATTAATACAAATAAGTCCATTCTTCTCAACAATTTGTTATTAATGAGTTGTTTCATATACTCCTTGGTTTGTATGTTGAATATGTTGTTTTATGGAATATTCAGGTGTTATGTAATCGTTTGATTGTTAGTGTATGCAGGTTTCAAAGTGAAGGAGGAGCTCATCTAGATCAACGAAGCTAGGCTGCTAAAACAAGCGTTGGACCTAAGGTAAGATCAAAACACTTGGTTTCTCATAGGATAATGTATATTTAGAGAATGATTGCTCTTACTTGTTTTGTTTGTCACTAGAGAGTCTTAGACTCCTAGGGAGGTTAGTTTTGTTAGCAAAAATAACT
>APFE031264042.1:0-19668 GCA_000404065.3 Pinus taeda | reverse complement strand
AATGGAGGCAACAATGGTGGAGGTGGAGGTAATAATGGAAGAAATAGGGAAGGAGATAACTCGTTTGGATTCCCTATAGTTGATGAGGAAACTCACACAACAATGAAAAACATCTCACGATCTGTCCTCCCCAACTTTTATGGATTACGAAGTGAGGATCCTGAAACATTTCTGTTTGAGTTTGAAGTCGTGTGCCGAATCTATGACTATATGGAAGACTCTCAAAAACTCAAACTATTTCCTTCAACATTAAAGGGAGTCGCTTTGAAATGGTTCATGGGATTAGTCACCCAATCTATTAGGACTTGGAATGATATGAAACAAACATTTTTGGATAGATACCTGGATTATTGTATGCCCACCGATCACAAGGATGAGGTATTTAAAATGATGCAAAAAGAAGATGAAAACTTGGAGGATTTAATTGAAATATTTCAACACAATTTAAAGAGAGAAAAAATGAGTAGCTTAGATGAGGAAACTTTGAAAGCCCTTTTATTGGAAGCCATTAGAGATGAATGGATAGATATTTTAAACATGATGGGGAAGGGAGACATTTCTCAACTTCCACTTCGTGACATAGCAGAACTATGTGTCCATCTCTCGAGGGGAAAATATAAAATGGGAAAAGGGCCTAGAGATTCTTCTCTTATTAGAGCAAACAAATCTACAACTGGATCTTTAAGTAGGGCAGAGATTGGCAATATGCTTGATGAATTCAAAACTGATATCCTAGGGAGTCTTAGTGAACAACTAGACACCCTTAAAATTTAAAACAAGCAGAAAATAAAAGCTAATGCTTTGGCCATCTTTTGTCCCAAATGTAGGAAGAAACATGCTCTAAGGGAATGCCCCTTGGATGCAAAAGTTGTAGAAACATGTACGATTTGCGTAGAGAATCATGAGACCAAGGATTGTCCTTCAATTCGTGGGCTCAAAGCTATCTTTCAAGAAGATCCAAATTCAGTAGAATCTCTCTGTTTTGTTTCAAGAAGACCTTGGCAGGGGCAACAAAATCAAGGGTTTAATAAACCTATGAATTTTCAACCCCCACCAAATTGGAATTCTTGGCAACAACCTTGGCCCCAACCTCAAAATCCATATCAAGCATGGGCACAAGGGATGCAAATCCTTATGGGAGATTTGCTCAATTTTATTAATATCCTCCATATTTTCAAAATCAACAAACTCCACAACTTCCAAATCAAAATCCATAACTTTCATTGCCATTTCCACAACAACAACCTTCTCAACAAAATCCAAATCCTCAACTCATGCTTCCATTTCAACAAAAGACAAATCAACTGCTTGCTTAGCCATTGCCAAATCCTAACAATAAAAATCCTCATAATACTTATATGATAGAAGGACAACAATTTCCTACCCACATGATTGTTCCTCTTAAAGATGTACAACTCAGGTCTGGTAGAGTTTTATAAAAACCTTCTATAGATGTCCAAGAGCAAGATACCTCTAAGGAGGACTCTCTTAAAGTCAATAAGGGTTTTGAGGAAGCCTCTCTTCCCATCTAGCCCTCCTTTTAGTGCCAAAATGTTGACGCTGCTGGACCCACCAACATGTAAGGGGATCTCCCCGGTAAGAAGTCCCAATTAGACCTTAGACCCTTTGGTGTAGGAGTCCCAACAATGGGTCGTATGGTAATGCCTTAACCACGATTTCGCACAGAGGTAAGTAATATGTCTTTGTTGGTAGAAAGGGTGTGATAGCTACAACAAGCCAAGGAAGGTGCATGAGAGCTTCTAACACACCGAGGGTGAGTTGAGTGCACCCCTTGGAAACCTATAATAGTACGCAACTTGGAAGGGAACACACAAGCGAAGATGCATCACAATCTGGAAAGCAAGTTAGTGAGAAATCCAAATAAATTCTGAAATCACGAAAAGGACCTGATGAATCTGTTGATTAGTTTTACACACGCTTTTGTAATCTTGCATACCGATTTCCTAAAGATGAAATTGATTGGGAATTTCTCAATGGGAGATTTGAGTATCTTCTTTGAATATCTGAAAATCCGTATTTCTTGAAATCACTTGAATCCCGCTCATACTCTAGTGATGGAACTGTGCAATCATGAGTAGGCACAGTCGTTGTCACAAGTGATTTTCCACCTTCACCTCACCAAATAGCTCCACCACTACAGAGTGATGTGGGACATCATGCGCATACCTCTGTTGAACTGTCACATCCTCCCCCCCCACCTACTCTCAATTCCACAAATTTGGCTTGCAAGCCTATTGGTTGTCACGTGGATTCATTCCCTCAACCTCCATCCTCACATTTTGTTGATCCTTCGGATTTTATTGTCTTGTGTTCTTCCATCTCGGACTCCTCACCTATTGTGAATGAGGATCATGTTTTCGATGGAGTTGGTGTTATGCAGCCAACCTGCACCATCATTCATGATGAGTGTGTGCAGGAATCTAAAGAATAACCTATAGTGAAGGATGACTCCCTTCCAGTCATGCCTCATCCACTTCATCCTGACATCCCTTGCGATTCTACCACTGCTAATTTCCCCTGTGAAAACCCATTTCCAGATGTTTCTATTTATGATCATTCATAGGGCACGTCGTATGTCAGTTTGTCATCACAGTACAGAGAGGACACATCTTCCTCCGAAAATCCATCCAATCTGTCATCTATCTTTCCTGAAAACATAGAGGGTGAACATATTTGCTTCCCATCTACCCCTCTGCCCCATTCATCAAATCATGAGGATACTGACAAACATCCTGAATTTTCTAATCTTGGTCGTCATGATTAATCCACTTCCTCATTTGATCACGATGTTGATTCAATCATTTTTAATATGTCCAAGACACTAGTCTATGATGACATATTTGTCAACGATGTCGAAACCCCGTAGATTGTTGAGGCACTTCATCCTAAGCTAATAGTTATGTCAGGCCCTCGTTGTCCTGAGATTGGTTTCACTTCCGGTCAGGAAATTGTTGAAACACTCAAGGCTCCTCATTGCTCTCTGCTTTGCATTGAATAGCAACCAAACACCCATATTTTTCTTCCTCCACTCGAAATACATGATCTCATCGCTCATGCATTGGAGGAATCTTACACAGAAAGAAAACATACACAACATAAGTGGTTCAACTCTCTCACGTTTTCTTGCATGTCACAGTTAAGAGAATGCACACACTCAACATCTGCATGCAGTGTAGTACAACACCATGACAACTCCAGAGAGTGCATGTCATGCGCTTTCACTCATCTCTATTATGTGGTCGCTTTTAAACTCGGAGTGTTTTTGTCTTCACTGTTATATCTTTCTTGTTTGTTGGTTCACATACCTACCTTGTTCACGAACCATGCCTTCACCAACATGGGTTAACCGATGCGCCGATGGCAACATTGGAAGTATCACTTCACGTGAGATGGCCCATGCACAGTTAGCTTAGGAGTAGTAGTGTTTGCTTTCAGTCTATTTTCTTGCATGCTTGTTTGCTCACTTACTTTGTTGGTTTGTTCACTTGCCTGCTTGTTTGCTTACTTGCTTTGCTTTCTCTTTTGCTTTTTCTTCTTCTTTGCTTTGTTGTTTGTTTGCTTGTTTTATTCATAGGTTAGTCTCGCATGAAACCATGTATGACTCTTGAAACAAGATGGGTAAAGTATGAGAGGACTTGTACAACTATCAACATTTGGTTATTTGTTGTCCACTCTCTTATGTAAGAAATTGTTGTCTTCAGTCCTTGATACATCAATGGAAAATACTTATTGTTCAAAGTGAACCTCAGTGAAAACACAACACTTGCGTGCTCACTAGCATCACCTACTCTAGTTGGTCGTTTTTAGGTTAATCCTTGTCATCTCGGTCAAGTAGAGTAAGGTGAGGGGGAAAACTTTAATAGGCACATCATAGGTATAATAAACTACTTCTCTGTAGGAACAACCTCTTCTACTCTCAATAAGTCGAGATCCCTCTTCCACCTCTAAAATGAATAAGTGTTATGCATAGTTATGAAGATGAAAAATGAAAAAGTGAAAAAGTGAAAAAGGTTTGAAAAATGAAAAATGAATAAGGCGAAAGAAGAGAAAGGCTTCCTATGTAGAGAGGTGATGCAAGTAACTCCGCCAAGCTACTGACTAGGTTCACTGGAAGCGGAGCCATGCATGTGTTCCTATGTGACTCCACTGGGGCACTGTTCAAGCCTACTGGCAGTGGAGCAACACCAGAGATGAAACTAAGACTCTGGCGACTATATTGCTTGTGCACCAATATACCCCTCAACCCCAATTGAAACAAATGTGTTGACTTGGCTTGGAATGTGTTTCAATCAACCAAGAGTGTGGTATATGCTACATATTACAATCAAGTCAATGTGAAACCAAGACAAGTTGAGAACTGAACCATACTTCCGAAGGTGTTAGACTTTCTTTTCATGAACAAGATCCATTCAGGGAGTTGGAGTTCTACCAGTGTGTCACCAAGTGTTGTAGTAGCTACAACCACCCTCCAAAATTTTTCCTTAGCTTCATTTTAGAGCCTCCCTACCAACCTTCACAGCAACATGTCTTGCTTCATCAAGTACACAAGCTCCAATGGTTCTTTTGCAGAAAGACAGTCTGTCGATCAAACCTTGATTCTTTCCCTTCACATGTTGTTCATCTAGACTTGGTCCAACAGCAAGTTGAGCAACTCCTTCAAGAATTTGTGCAAATCTAGAGGGCATCTAGCTTTCCCTCCAGAAATTGTGCAATCCTGACTAGTAGCCTGTTGGGCCCCAGTATTGTGCAATTCTCCTAAGCAAGCTTCACCCAATAAATTACGCAATCATTCCCAGCTGGGCTGCTAAGCCTAGAATTTGGACAAATCTGGGTAGCAGTCAGCTACTCTGCTAAGATATTGTGCAAATATTCTGAGCAACCAACCCAACTCCCAGCCAAAAATGCGCATTTTCTCCCAGTAGTTGAGCAGCCTCTTGCATGTGCAGCTAAGTTGACCAGTTCCCTTTGGGACCAAGAAAAATAGACTTGCATGCATGGACTACTTCTCCCAATGCGACATGCAAAGGAATCCCTTGTTTCAAGGACATATTTTTGGCAGTTGGAGGTTACATGCAAGGATCATTTCAGAAACCTCCCACCAAGTGTCTCTTTCCATAGATTTGTGGCATGCACTTCACAACCTCGATTTTATCAAAACATATCATCGAACATTTCATATCTCACTCCTCACATCAACCCTGTAGCTCTGACGTCCCACATCGCATCTAGGAGTTGTCAGCACATTCAGCTCAGTTGTTTTGGGGTAAGCCCACTTTCCATGTCTTTTGTTGCATTTCTGGTACTTTTTTTGTTTCACTTCGTGTGAACATTGTCTGCTTGATTTCAGTGAGCGCTTGCTGTCGTTTTGATACATACTAGCTTGCACTAGCACCATTTCAGTTTTTGTTGCTATCTCACTATTGTCGCATGCAGACACCCAAATGCATGTTGATCTGTTTACTGAATATTTCATTCAATTTTTGCATGCGCTATTAATCACCTCTACGTTTACTTAGTGTCGCCATGTATTCTATTAGTCCTTACAACCTCTGATCTATAATTTATCTAGGATAAAGAGTTAAAGGTATTACAAACTCATGTGCATGGATGTGCCTATGTTACTTATGCAATGGATTGATAAGATTGCTATAATACATAGAGACTGAGGCAAACAGAGAAAACATAAGAGTCAAACATGTAAACAAAACAAGTTTAATAAGGAGATCACCCAATGCTCCTGGGCTACATCTCCTGGTCCAACCTTTTAGTGTTGGCCTCTCTATTATGTTTTCAAGAAGAGTTTTACAACAGAAAAATCAAATTTAGTCTCACTTAACATATGTAAGTCAGTAGGACTGGAGTACACAGACTCTCCTTACTAAAACAGGACCTCTGAGGGTCATAGTAGTATGACAGGCCTATGCCAAGGAGTTTGCATGAACCTCTCAAGCCTTCAATGGAATACACAGACTCTCTAACTCTCTCTGGCTTTGTCTAGCTCGATGTTGCATTCAGGTCAGCTTAGCTTCTACTCTCTGTGTGTTGCTTCTCTATATGCTTCCTTCTATACATTGCCTCCTTTTTCTCTGCTTCTATCAGTTTATGGCTTTAAATCCAGTCTGTTCTTTTGACTATTCGTTTCTGCTTCCTAGCCTTCTGGTTTCCTTTCCTTTGTGCGTTTGATTTCCTCTACTCTACATCATCATCACCAAGTAACGCCTCACAGGGAGGTGGCCACTTGTTTGCTAACGAACTGGGTGTCAAATTCCCTAAATCATACTTGAATGGTCATTAAATCTATTTGCTTCAAGATCACTCGCGAACACGAATCATTTTCCAACTCATCATCCACGTCAGGCATCAAATATTTTTCATCTTGCTTTTTGACCTATCAAATCTGGTCAGCCATCGGGACATATCTCCACCGTCGATCTGGACCTCCCAAATCCTACAGTTGTCCTTCATATCGGGCGGACAAGTCACACGGTGTTTACCCATCCGATGCAAGCGGTTTTCTTTCTCCTCTGCCAAACGTGTGTCACTTGATGTGTGGCATCAGGCAGGACTCAGTCAAAATTTCTTACCACCTCAAAGCCTTTCGATATCCTGCCAGTTTGCGGAATCCTGCACTACGAAACCAAAACAATTACTTTTCCAAATTTTATAGAAATTTCAGGTCCGGGTGCTTCGAGGCTTTCCTTCACTGAGGGGGAGGTCCTGTGATATGCAATTAGTGCTTCCGCTAATCACATATCGCGTATTAGAATCCACCTCTATTTCTTGATCTGGCCTCCGGTTTTCTTAGTTTTGTGCCATCGCGCTTTACCATGGGCCAACGGTCTACGTGCTTGACCGAGGGTCCTTGTTGCTCCGCTCTGGCCACAACTGCAATTGTTATGAGGATTCCTTCTGATAACTTCGATCTTTTCTAGGACTTGAATATTTTAGCATAATTTGAAATAGTCATGAAAACTTAGAGAGTTTTAGGATCCAATTCAGATCACGACCTCCCCACTGAAAAAGCTTTTGGACCACCAAAAGTTGGTTTTCTTTTAAGCATCAATCAACTGAGGGTATAGCTTCCTCGCTTGCTCAATTTCTATCCATTTCACACTGCTTGGATGTGAACCTTTGAGTCTAATCCTGAGGTACTTAACATCCCCTCTGCATGTAGTTCTTACCTTCCTGTCCAGAACTATATCTTCCTGCAACTCATTAAGATATTCAAGTAACAGATCATCAATATAAGGCAATTGGCTCTGCTCTTCGGGATCTTCAATTAATGAAGGTTCAAATAGTCTCAAGCTGTCTGCATTAACAACTGAGTATATTTGCATGTAAGTTGGTAGATCAAGGCGGAAAGCATTCTCACCAATTTTCTCAAGTATCTTGAAAGGTACATACCTTATTGGCTTCGGTTTCTTTCCTTCTCCTTGCATTCAGTCTTTAATGATATACAGCCAGACTTGATCACCAACTTGGAGACTATGCTCCATCTGATTCTTGTCATGCCTTGCCTTGTACTTGGCTTGGCTCTTTTCCAGTTGTTCTTGTACTGCCTAGTGAATCTCTTGGATTTGTTCAATGAACTTGGTTTCCTTGTCCACATCACTATGTTCATCAACTACTATGTCTTTACCAAAGAAAAAATCCAAGGGAGACCTTGTTGTGAAACCAAAACAGGTCTCAAAAGGAGATCTCTGTGTAGAAGAATGTTTATCTTTGTTGTAAGCATGCTGCACATAACATAAATGTTCATCCCAAAGTTTGGGATGCTTGTTGCAATGGCCTCTGAGCAACTAGATCACTTTCCTGTTGACCACTTCTGTTTAATCATCTATTTGCGGATGAAAAGATGTAATTTTCTTTGACCTGGTGTCCATCAATTCCCACAAACTTGACCAAAATTTCCCAACAAACCGGGTATCTCGATCAGATATTATGGAAGTGGGTAATCCAAAATGAACCCATACATGTTGAAAGAACAAATTTGTAGTTTGTTTAGCTGTAATATGTTTGTTACAAGGTATTAAAATACACATTTTTCTAAACCTATCCACAACAACATATAAATAGTCATGACCTTTCCTAGATTTCGGCAATCCTCCAACAAAGTCCATGGAAACATTTTCCCAAGGATGAGAAGGAACTGGTAGTCGAGTGTACAAGCCTAGTTTTCTATTGTTGGGCTTGCTTTTAGCACACATGGTATACCCTCTTTCATATCTAGAAACTGTCTCATTCATTTTTGGCCAATAACAAAATCTTTGCAGTTGTGCAACCATTTTACTTACACCGAAGTGACCTGATATTAGATAAGTGTGTGCTTCTCGAATTATCTTTACTCTTTTAGTTTGTGGAATGCATAGCTTCCCACAATGATACAAGGGTTGTTCCTTAACATGATAATCCAATTCTTCTACCTTTTTGCCTTGACTCAAAGTTGCATATATATCTTTAAAATCTATATCTTGAGCATATTGTTCAATGTAGCTTTCATGCAACACTGAATTATGCTTAAGTATAGTAGATGCATTTATTATTGGTCTAGATAACATATTTGCAACTTTATTGTGTATGTCCTTTTTATATCTGATGACTAAATGAAGCTATTGTAGAAAACCCCTCCATCTATAGCGTCTTGACTATTGCAACTTAGTTTGGGAGTGTAGATATTGAAGTGGTTGATGATCAGTATGTATAACTGTCTCGTTTCCCATTAAGTAATGTTTCCACTTTTTCACACTCTGTACTAATGCATACAATTATTTATCAAATGTAAGGTAGTTAACTACTGCATAATTAAATGTCTTAGAATGATAACATATGGGTTTACCATGCTGCATCAACACTGCTCCCATGGCATAGTCATTGGCATCTATTTCAATCTCAAATGGTCTTTGAAGAACGGGCAGTGCTAGTACTGGTGTTGTACTAATATTTTATTTCAAGGTGTTGAAGGCTTTCTGTTGTTTTCCTCCTCACTAAAACACCTTGTTCAATCCTATTAAAGCATGTAAGGGAGTTGCAATTAAGGAAAAGTTAGAAATAAACTTTCTCCAATATTGTGTTGCTCTTAAGAAGCTTCTAACTTCTGTGGCAAATTTGGGTTTAGGCCAGTTTACGATGACTGCAACCTTAGAGGAATCTATCTCCAATTCACCACCCCCTACTATATGTCCCAAATAATTCAAAGATGTTTTGCCAAATTCACATTTTGAGAGTTTAACATAAAGTTTTTCTCTTATCAAAACATCCAGTGCCTGCTTAACATGCTTTAAATGTTCTTCCCACGTTTTGCTAAATATAAGAATGTCATCTGGATATACAATAACAAAATCATCAAGAAAAGTTCTGAGTACATCGTTCATTACTTTCATGAAAGTAGTAGGAGCATTAGTTAAGCCAAAAGGCATAACCAGCCACTCATACAATCCCTACTTTGTTTTGAAAGCAGTCTTCCATGCATCTTGCTCTGCAACTCTGATCTGATGATAGCCACTATGCAAGTCTAACTTGAAAAAATAAACAACCTCTTTCAACTGATCTAATAGATCATCTATGCAAGGAAGGGGATACTAATTTTTTATCGTTATCTTATTCAGTGCTCATTAATCAATGCACATTCTCCACGAGCCATCTTTCTTCTTCACCAAAACAATTGAAGACCCACATGGTGATGTGCTAGGTCTAATGAACCCTTTCTCGACTAGCTCATGTACCTAGTTCTTGATTTTTTCATTCTATAAAGCGGACAACCCGTACATTCCAATGTTAGGAAATGGAGCATATTGCTGCAAATTAATATGATGCACTATTTCATTTTTGGGTGGCGGACCTTTAGGTTCTAGAAACAATAAATCATATTCTGAAACAACTTTTTCTAAATCAGCTTGCTATTTAGCATCACAACCCTCAAATACATTGGTTTTATCAGGTTTCTTTTCCTTTACAACCATCAGTAAAAATTTCTTGCATGAATTTATAATTCGTTTCATCTGCCATGAGTTTATGAGAGTATAATTATTCTTGAGCATCTGAGCTCTTACAATATATTCGATTTGATCTTTAACGAGTAGATACTTGTTCTCAACTCTATAGAAAATATTTTTTCTATCATACAAGTAAGGACTTCCTAAAACAATTACACATATATCCAAAGGAACTATATCTAACTCAACCTCATCTACAAATGTTGACCCAAAAGAAAACTTAAGTTTACATTGTCTAGTCACTTGTAGCTTTGCTTTATCACATAGCCAACCTAATGGGTATGGTTTCTTGTGAGGTGTTGTTGGTAATCCCAACTTCTTTACAATTGCTTCAGAGACTAAATTTACTTGTGAGCCACTATCAAACAAAGTATCAATCTTTTGATGATTGGAAATAACTCAAATATGAAAAATCTCACACCTTTTCCTCTCATTTTCTTCATTATCAGTAGATTGTGCAGAATTACTAGTAGATGCTTCAAAATTTTTACCTTTTATACCTGTGCTTGTGATTATTGCTTCATCTCCTGAGTCTAACCCAAAATCTTTTTGAATAGTTGCAGCAGTATTCTTCTTCTTGCCCTCAAAATTCTCAGGTTTCAGCTCCGAATGCAGAATCCAACAGTGTTCATCATTATGCCCATCCTTCTTACAGTGAGTGCATGAAGACTTGTTTTTCTGTACAGTGTTTGTCTTCCTTTCTTTCCATTTATGTTTTCTTTTCTCCTTATTTTTGCTTGCAATGGGTTTGGATGATCCCCCAACTTCTGGGTTCCCATTCTTACCTTTGGCTTCAAGATGCGTAGCCTGAATGGATACTTCATATATACTAGTGGGATTAAACATGAGGATAGTGTGCCTCATGTAGCCATGTAGATTACCTATATACTTCAACAAAGTCTCAGGTGAGTCTAAATAAATTCCTAGAATCAAGGCTCTTTTCCTAAATTCTTGGGTGTAACATTGTACACTTTGCCCCTTTAGTTATTGAAGATTTTGCCAACTCATCATGGCTTGTTGCATGTAGGCTAGTGGATAGAATTTCTTTTTAATTGCATAAACAAATTCACTCCAGACAGAAAGAATCTTACCATGTTTCTTCATGTCAACTTGTGTCCTGCCTTCCCACCATACCAAGGCAGTGCCTCCAAGGCATAGGCTGGCCAGTTGAATCTTACTCTTGTCTGGGTCAATACTTTGCACTCTGTAATAAACATCAATCTATCTGATCCAATTATCCAGCTTCTATGCATTCAACTCTCCATCATATATTGGTAAATCAAATTTAACATCTAATTTAATCAAAGATGTCTTCTTTTTATTTTCAGGGTTATTAGGAGGCGTGAGAAATTTTTCTTCTTTCCATTTGCCTTTGGAGTGATCATGGAGGAGAGATTCTTCTACTCCTTTGTCTTGTTTGGAGCTTGATGCATCTTCATCTCCATGTTTCTTATAGTCCCTATACATTTCCTCCACCATGGATTTTAGGGTCATAAAACTATCCATGAACTGGGGGTTTGATTCTAAGCGGTTTTCTCCTGACATTTTCCTCTTAGATTAGATTCGTAAAATTTCTAGATTAGTTTCAGCCAATTCTCCTTCTCCTAATTTAAGCTTTGATCTAGTTAGCATTCAACAACAAAATCCAGCACAAGCTTGTCTAACCTTGGTAACCTAGAGCTCTGATACCACTTGATCTGGAATTTATCCAAGATAAAGAGTTAAAGGTATTATAGAGTCATGTGCATGGATGTGCCTATGTTACTTATGCAACGGATCGATAAGATTGCTAGAATACATAGACACTGAGGCAAATAGAGAAAACATAAGAGTCAAACATGTAAACAAAACAAGTTTAATAAGGAGTTCACGCAATGCTCTTGGGCTACATCTCCTGGTCCAGCCTTTTAGTGGTAGCCTCTCTATTATGTTTTCAAGCAGAGTTTTACAACAGTGAACTCAAAATGAGTCTCACTTAACAGATTTAAGTCAGCGAGACTGGAGGACACAGACTCTCCTTACTGAAACAGGACCTCTGAGGGTCACAGTAGTATGACAGGCCTATGCTAAGGAGTTTGCTTGAACCTCTCAAGCCTTCAATGGAGTACACATACTCTCTGACTCTCTTTGGCTCTGTCTGGCTTGAGGCTACCTTCAGGTTAGCTCGGCTTATACTCTTTGTGTGTTGTTTCTTTGTATGCTTCCTTCTGTACGTTGCCTCCTTTCTCTCTGCTTCTGTCAGTTTATGGCTTTAAAGCCAGTCTGTTCTTTTGACTATTCGTTTCCACTTCCCATCCTTTTGGTTTCCTTTCTTCTATCTGTTCCAGTTCCTCTAATCTGCGTCATCATCACTGAGTAACACCTCGAGGGAGGTGGCCACCTATTTGCTAACGAACTAGGTGTCAAATTCCCCCAACCATACTCAAATGGCCATTAAATCTGTTTGCTTCAAGATCGCCCGTGAACACAAATAATTTGCCAACTCATCATCCACGTCAAACGTAAAATCTCTGTCATCTTGATTTTTGACCTATCAAATCCGGTCAGCCATCGGGACATATCTCCATCATCAATCTGGACCCCCCAGAACCTACAGTCATCCTTCATATCGAGCGGACAAGTCGCGCGGTGTTTACCCATCCAATGCAGGCAGTTTTCTCTCTCCTCTGTCAAATGCATGTTGCTCGATGTGTGGAATTGGGCGGGACTCAGTCAAAACTGCTTACCACCTCGAAGCCTTCTGATATCCTATCGGTTTGGGGAATCTATTCAGCCCTGAACCTGCATCTTTCCTACACATTTTCCTAGATTCTTTCCATTCACCTAGACCTCCTAATTTATCAACATCATTGCATATTAATCATAAACGAGCATTTAAAGTGGTTTTTAACTATGTCCTTGTGTTTGTTGTTTGAATTAGATTTTTTCTTATGAGCTGCGGAATGCAGCCACTTTCCGCAGCTCATTCAACTTTCCGCATCCATTTTTTTTAAACTCCAGGTTGCAGGTGTCATTAGGCAAGGTAGGCCACATGGGCAAGTTGGAAATGCCCAGGACATGGATCATGTCCTACTGGTCTAGATGGATTCATCAGGAAAAGACGTGGTCAACGATGGTCAAGCGGTGGTCAAACAGAGGAGTCCTACGGCAACAAGACTCCATTTTCAAACACGTGAAGATTTTCGTGGTCGTTTCTAGATCTCTGGAGGCACGCTGACACCTGTAGGCTGACCACGATGTGAATCCAACATCCGTTTTCAATAGATTGCATAATCTCGACAACCATGATGCTAAATCTGTGGACGTTGTCTTTTATGTGTCCTTTATCAACGTAGTTTCATAGGAAAATAGTTGTGAATTTCTTGTTATAAATAACCGTTTCCAATCGCATACAGTTAGTCTTTTTGCTTATGTAATTTCACTGTTAAGTTGTGTTGGCATTATGACACAAGTTTGGCACTATGGTACAGGTGTTGTCCTTGATGGAAACTCACTCAAATGTCAGATCACAAGTTCTGGTTCTCAAAATAATAGAAAATGAGAGACTCACAGCCTCCAGTTCACAAAGCTGCGATCATCAGCAAGTTCCTCAGGTGCGTCGTTCAAAAGGTGCAAACATGTTCGCAGGTGTTCCGAACAAAAAGTGCAGACCTAAAGTACACGAACTTTCATGAAGAGAAAAAATCACACGTGGGAAATCTTATGGTTCGTCCATGATATTTAGTCCGATGTTTTTGATCCTATGGTTTTGGTCCGTGGTTTTGCATCTAAAGTATTGAACCCAGGTTTTGGTCCCTAGTATTGGATCTCTATGGTTTTGGACCATGTTTTGAGTAAGGCCTAGTCTATAAAAAGGAAAGGAGGTCATTTGGTTGTTTACAGTTGTGTTGAATATCTTAAGAAGAGAAAGATCTGAAAATACTCGTGATCGGTTGGTGAGTTATAGCTAGATCAAGGAGAAATATGAGCATTACAAGACAGATCTATTGATGGGTTGAGATCTCTTTGGCGCATGATCAGATTTGTAAATCTGATAGTCTGGGGTATAATTGAAGTCTGATAAATTGTCTATACCCGGAGGTCCATAGGCTTGACACAGCGCAGGTACGAAGGTCCGAAGGCTACACACAACGCAGGTGTGGAGGTCCGCAGGCTCGACATAGCATAGGTGCAGAGGTTCGCAGTACAGACACAACGCAGGTGCGGAGGTCCGCAGGCTGGACACAGTGGAGGTGCGGATACCCGCAGGTTTCTATTGGTGAATTTGCAGACTTTTCTTGAAATATGTTTTAGCTGTTTTTGTCTATTACTGCAGTATTTAGGGTTCTGAATTGGTTTCTAGTTATTGTGTGCTAACAAGTTATTGATTCAGTATTAGTACAAGGAAGTTGGTTGATTGCAGATCTATTGATATTCATGGATCCAGTTTGAAAATTTATGAAACGTGGTCCCTAGAAGAAAAGAGAAGGTTGAAGCCTTTAGTAGGTCAGCACCTACGTACTAGTACCTCAGCTAGTACAAGAGCTAAGGGGGTTGTATCTCCCTTCCAGGAGAGTCTGGAGAACGAGAGAAGGTTGTAGCCTTCTGCAGGTTGAAGCCTGCGTGCTGGTATAAGATTGCACCAGTACAAAATCATTGTAAAAAGAAGTTTCTAATTGAAAGAAGATAGAGACATATTGCAGCAGGTGGTTTTCACCCACATTGGGTTTCCACCTTATATCTTGTGTTCTTTGGTGTGATTTTCTGTTGTATTTTTCTTGTTTACTGTTATATGGTTCTGACACACAGATTAATGATCAACATCTGAAGAATAAATTAAATTATAAGTCTGGGAGGTATACGCAAGATTCATTAATCAAATCTGAAAATATAAATTGAAAAAGAAGTTAATAATACTAATTCACCCCCCCTCTCAGTATTATTTTCTGTTGGAAATAATACGTAGAGGGGGGGTGAATCAGTATTATCTAATTCTTTTCAATATACCTTCCAGATTTATACTTTAATTTATTTTTCAGATATTGATCATTAATTTGTATGTCAGTGCCATATAATAATCAACAAGAACAAGAAAAATAGGCAGGCACACCAAAGAACACCAGATATAAGGCGGAAACCCAATGTGGGTGAAAACCACCTGTTGCAATATGTCTCTATATTCTTTCAATTAGAAACTTCTTTTACAAGGATTTTGTACTGGTGCAGTGCTTTACCAGTACGCAGGGTACAACCTGCAGAGAGCTACAACTCTCTCTCGTTTTCCAGTCTCTCCTGGAAGGGAGCTACAACCCCCTTATCTCTTTTACTTCTTTAAGAACCATGTTTCATTATTTTTTAGACTGGATCCAAGAACATCAAATAATCATAATGTACATGTGAATCAACCAATCTCCTTATACAATCAAACCAATGAACCACCCAACTTCTCAAAATGCTCTAAACAGAAAACCAATACCAGAAATCTAAAACCAGAACACTGCAACAATAGATAAAAGTTAACCAACAAATATTTCAAAACAGGTCCGCAACTTCACCAATATAAACCTACGGATATCTACAACTTTCCTGACTCTAAACTACGCAGATCCGCACTGGTCGGTCTTCTGCTCTGCGTATCTCCACACCAATAGTTCTGTTGTCCTGCGTACTTTTGCTAAGATCCGCACCTTCACTCTCTGACTAACAGTGTACCTCTGCACTGTGCCTTCTTCTTCTCTGCGTACCCCCGCACTGAGCTTTCTCCTGAACTGCGTACCTCGCACTGCTCCTTCTACTTTTCTACGTACCCCCACACTGCACTTTCTCCTGCGATGCATACCTCACACTGCGCCTTCAGCTGCGCTGTGTACCCCCGCACTCACACCGTGGATCGCCTGCGAACGTCTGATTAGGGCCAAATTAATAGTCCTTCAATGTGCCACAGTCAATTAGATCCATAGATCTGTTCATGCACCTGAGAGATCACGACTTATCAATAGATTCACCTTATATTTTCTCCTTGATTAGATCTAGCTTTTAAAACCAATCACCCAAAATTTCAGATCTTAAGATAATCAAATTTCAAAAAGATATCTAGCCAAATGATCTCCTTCCATTTTTATAGGCAAGCCTCTACGCAAACCATGGTCCAAAACCATAGGTATTCAATACTAGGAACCCAAAACCTTGGATCAATACTTTTAGATGCAAAACCACGGATCAAAACCATAGGATCAAGTATGTCGGGCTAAATACCATGGACCATTCATAAATATTCCCACGTGCACGTGCTTTTCTGCATTGGAGTGGGTGAAACTAGGGTCCGCACATTCTGAACGGAGCACCTGCGTGTAAGACCGCACTTCTTGGTCGGCGTACCTGTGGGTCTGCATATTCTCTTAGGATCACCTGTGGGTATCTCATTTTCCATGATTTTGAGTGCCTGAACTGAGATCTGCCACTTGAGTGAGTTGCCATCAAGTACAACACCTGTACCATAGATCCAAACCAGAATCATAATGCCAACAATCTCCCCCTTTGTACTTGATGGCAACCTTAAGATCCTCAACGTCATTCTCCCCCTTTGACATCAAGGGAAAAGGGTTATGCTCCCCCTGAGAACATGCTTAGGCCTTTGCTTTGCTGATCATGCTCCCCCTGATAAACCAGATTTGCAAAAGGAAAGAAATATATGCATGAAGAACCACAATCCACCAAACACCATAAATGACCGTGAAAGAGATAGAGACATATTAGCAGCAATATTCAGATTATCATCCATGTTCTTCTTCTATACTTTCTCCTTCAAGATCTTCTACCATAATGCCAACAATTCATTTTTAGAAGAATATATGCTCCCCCTGAACCTATGCCAATCGATCTCTGACCAATCCAAATGTACGCATATACCCCATATGAAACTCGCATACAACCAACAATCTCTAATACAAATGAGATTCAACAACAAGATGATGCATCAACTACCCCCAACTTTTGCCTGAGGTATTCAAAAGTCTCCCTGGGCAATGGTTTGGTGAGCATATTAGCAACTTGTTCCTTAGAAGGAACATACTCCAACTTGACCTTTTGTTCAAGCACTTGTTCCCTGAGAAAGTGATACTTGATCGGTATGTGCTTGGTCCTTGAATGCATGACTGGGTTCTTTGAAATGCTGATTGCACTTGTATTATCACATAAGATGGAGATAGGTGGTGTACAAGTGATTTGAAAATCCTGCAAGGCCTGCATCATCCAAAGGAGTTGAGTGCAGCAAGATGCAGCAGCCACATATTTCACTTCAGGTGTAGATAAAGCAATCGAACTCTGTTTCTTGTTAAACCAAGATACTAATCTGGAACCCATAAAGAATGCACCACCACTTGTGCTCTTCCTGTCATCCACGCTTCCGACCCAATCTTCATCTGTATAAGCATGAAGTGTGAGATCTGTATCTCTAGGATACCATAAGCCATAGTTTTGAGTTCCTTGAAGATACTTAAAGATTCTCTTCACTACATGAAGATGAGTTTCCTTTGGATTTGCCTGAAATCTTCCAACTATTCCCACTGCATGCATGATCTCTGGTCGGGTACCTGTCAAATAAAGTAGACTTCCAATCATAGACCTGTAGGTTGGTTGATGCACTGCTGTTGATTCATCATTTACACTGAGGCTGCATCCTATGACCATGGGGGTACATACTGGTTTTGCATCTTCCATGCCATATTTCTTCAAAATCTACTTGAGATACTTGGTTTGAGACAAGAAGATCCCACCTTCATTTTGTTGGATTTGTAAACCAAGAAAATATGTCAATTCTCCAAGAAAAGACATTTCGAATTCCTTCTGCATCACCAAGGCAAAGTTTTGACTCATAGCTTCTTCATTGCTGCCAAAGATGATATCGTCTACATACACAACAAGTATTAGCAATTTGTTGTTTTCAATTTTTATATAAATATTGCTATCTTCTGATCCTTTTGAAAAACCTTGTTGATAAAGGTATTTGTCCAGATGATAGTACCAAGCCCTTGGAGCCTGTTTGAGACTATAGAGAGCCTTCTTTAGTCTGCATACAAGATTTGGATCATTACCAAGGATGAATCCATATGGTTGCTCAATGTACACTTCTTCTTCTAAGTCTCCATTCAGAAATGCTGATTTCACGTCCATTTGAAATACTTTGAACTTCTGAAAGCTAGAGAGAGCAAGGAACATTCTGATGGCCTCAAGTCTAGCAACGAGAGAAAAAGTTTCTTCAAATTCAATTCCTTCTTGTTGAGCATACCCTTTACAAACAAGTCTGGCCTTGTTTCTAATCACTTCCCCATTTTCATTCAACTTGTTCTTGAAGATCCATTTTGTCCCTATGACATTCTTATCTTTTGGTCTAGGAACCAACTCCCAAGTGTATTCTTTTCGATCTGCTCAAGTTCTTCATCCATTACCTTGACCTAGCCTTCATCTTTGCATGCCTCTTTTACATTTTGTGGCTCAGTGGAGGAGAGCAATGCCAAATAGCTTGAGGCATTTGCAATTGTTCTTCTTGTTTGCACACCTGCTTCTTTCTGTCCCAAAATTTGAGATTCTAGATGATTCTTCTGAACGTACCTAGATGGAGTCTTCTCTTCTATCCTTATCTGTTCCTCTAGTGCCTCTTGAGGTTCTTCTTCATCATCTGTCTGATTTGGAGAGTAGTCTTCATCCTCTCGATATTTTCATGATTTACTTGCCTAGGGATGTATCCTTTTTCATCAACCACTACATCAATGCTGTCAACAATTCTTCCAAGTCTTTTATTGTAACATTTATATGATTTACTGTGGGGAGAATAACCAAGGAGAATGCCTTCATCTATGCTAGGTTCAAGTTTTCCAAGCTGTTCATCAGTATTCTTAATATAGCATTTGCTCCCAAAAATTTTGAAATGCTTTACCGAAGGAGTCTCACCATACCAGAGCTCATGCGGAGTTTGAGTGCTCTTCACTTGGACATTTGTTTTGTTGAGAATAACAATCGTAGCAAATGCAGCTTCACCCCAGAAGGTTGTGGGAGTTCCAGACTCATCAAGAATAGCACGAGCCATTTGTTGGATTGTTCTGTTCATCCTTTCCACCGCTCCATTTTGCTGAGGAGTCCTTACTGTAGAGAATTCCCTTCTTATTCCATGTTCTTCACAGAACTCGAAAAATTCATTTGAGGTGAACTCCCCACCTCTGTCAGACCTAAGGCACTTAATTTTGTAATCTGATTCATTTTCAACCAAGGCTTTGAAGGATTTGAATTTTTCGAACACTTCGTCCTTGTGCTTCATAAGTCCTAACCAAAACATCCTGGAGAAGTCGTCAATGAATGATATAAAGTATTCTTCTCCTCGAGGTGACCTTGTCCTAAATGGATCACATACATCTGTATGGACTAGCTCAAGAGGCCTGCTGGCTGATCCTTCCTTCTCAGGGAAGTTAGTTCTGGTTTGCTTACCAAACTGACATGACTTGCATATGGTGTTGTCTGAAATTTTTATGTCTGGAAGACCACAAATTGCCTGGTATTTGCATGCTTTCCTTATTTGTGAAAAGCTTAGATGCCCCAACCTCCAGTGCCATAACCAGTGTTCATCATCCTTGCTCAAATAACATTGTTGTTGTCCTTCTTCAAATATGTATAAATTATTTGG
>APFE031264040.1:0-23527 GCA_000404065.3 Pinus taeda | reverse complement strand
TTTCCATCTCTGCATTGGCTGCCATGTTACAGTTCTGCAAAACCTTAACTTTAGGACAGTTAAATATATCATGATGTTCAGTACAGAAAGCACAAACTTGAATATTTTCTAGTGGACAGTCCTTTAATGCATGTTTCTTCCGGCACTTGGGGTAGAAAATAGCTATTACCTGATCTTCAGCTTCTTGTTTCTTTTTGGCTTTTAGAGTGTCAATTTGGTTCCCTATTGTGCTTAACAAATCTGTCTTAAGTTCTTCTAACAGATTTCCTATCTCAGCCCTTGTGACACTTGTTGAAGCGGACTTAGTGACCTTGGATGACAGGGTTCTTTTTCCCATTTTAGCTTTACTCCTTGAATACTTTTCGCATAGATCAGCGATTTCTTCAAAGGGTAAAATAGAACTATCACCTTTACCCATCAAGTTGAGGTCATCCATGTATTCCTCTCGGATATCTTTCAAGAATATTGTGCGGGTCAGATCAAGAGGCATAGTTCGGTGTTTAGATTTTTGTAAGTTGTAGACAAACCGTTCCAAGTATTCCTCTAAGGTTTCATCCTCTTGTTGGCTCATTCTAAAGATGTCATCTTTAGAGTCTTTGGATCTGCAGTAGGGTTGATATTTCCTTAGAAATACTTTTCTCATACCATCCCAATCAGTGATAGTATGCTCACCAAGCCTCATGAACCATCTTAAGGCTGATGCCTTTAGTGTCGCTGGAAAAAATCTGAGCCTACGGGCATCATCAGTATAGCCATATGTTCAACATACAATGTCAAACTCGAACAAGAATGAGTCTGGATCTTCTGAAGCCATACCATAAAAGTTAGGTAGCACTGATGGGGGTATGTTTTTCATTTTGATCTCATCATCTTCCTATGGTTCATGTATGGGAAAAGGAAAAGTTGGCTCTTCTTCATCTCTCTGTCCTTGATGTGGCACTGATCCATCTCCTTCGTCAGCCATCTTAATATATTTCTCTGTATCAGAGTCACTTGTTTCAAAGAGGCGATTAAGGAAAGAGTGTTCAGTCTCTGGGGAGTGTTCAGTCACTGTGCTACTTTCTCCTTGTGTGGCAGACCTAGGAAAGTCCCTCTTCTGTGATTTATGCGTTAATAAAGTTTGCCTTTCGATGAGAGTAAGTCTCTGCCCTGATTTTTGTTTATCCTCTAATGCTTGAATGATGTTCTCCTCAGCTAGTGTTGAATTCTTTACAGAGTCTGCTCCTGATGATGATGGGTTAGTTTTTGAATGGTGGGGGGTTTTTATGAATCTACCCTGATTGTCTCTAAACCTAGGCATAAATGAACATGATTTTAACTGTGTTTTTGTTTATTTTTGCTTATTGATTTTTTTTTTTTCTTTTCAATCCTTTCAATCCTTTAAGTACGCCTCCCCGGCAACGGCGCCAAAATGTAGTGTCCTATCTAGGGTGCTAGATTGGGCTATATTTATTATCGACCAGGGTGCGTAGACTTAGAGGCATGTGCCTAAAATATACAGACATAAAGGATCTAATCTAAGCCTACTCTTCCTAATTACAATGCTATGATTTGATTCAATATCAAACTATCAACCAAGTATCAACTGAGTATCAAACTATATATCACTATCAACTAAGATTCAGTTCGTAAAACGCTGTGTATCATTGTAATTAAATATTTTGGTCTCCTTACAGAGACATCAAACATAAAACCTCTGTTCAGTGCTACTCAACATTCATGAACATTCATTAACAATCATGCAAAGTGAAAATCGTAAGCATAAAGTTCATGACAATGCTTTACAAGGTAACCCTGGATCGAATCCCTTATAGGATATGATTCACGATCCAAATGATAATCTATTCAAGCCATGCATAAACATGTGAAAAAACGCATTCATAAATATATAAACATGGACAAGAATCGATTTAATCACTGCGCATATATATCAATATCAAATACGACTGTAAATGCAATTAAAATGACAACAGTATACCATGTACGCAGGGCCCGTCCGCGTTCTTGGTATACTGAGCTTGTTATCCCACGATCACCAAATCAAAACAACGCATTGTGATTATAATGCAAGTCTGTTTGTATTAAAGTCGAAGCTCTGTTCGTGAAACAATAATAGTGATAAAAACGTAACCGAACATACAACCGGTTCAGCACTTATATTTACATATGGTTTCACATCCCTTGAAAATGGATGTACATTCATGAGCGGCTGTTGCCGCTTTTACCAAAACACTATTTTGAAAATGTTTCTATCCTAGCTGACATATAAAAAAAAGGAAACAACTAAAATCGATTTGGATTGTGACTGTGTGCTGTTGCTGCCTTTGTCGCCAACATGCCATAGTTGACCAGTCATTGACCGCGCATGTAGGAGGGTTGTTTCCGCTGCGGGATAGGTGCTTTTCCATGCTTGGACATTCCGCTTTTCACCCATACCTTTCGCTCTGGCCTGGCTGTCATGCCACATGTCAAACAATAAGCCATTTACAGGATGCTGGGACTTCCTGTAGTCATTTTGCCCAAAAACTCCTAATTTATTAACAAAAAACCCTTAAATCAATTTAAATGCAATTCAATAACTATAAGGCTATTAATTAATCAATTTCCAAGGGATCTGAGGGATAAATGATGAAAAGAGGTAGGCAATTGTCATGTTTTTGGAGGGAAAAAGGGGTCATAGAATGGTACCAACACTCTCCCAATCTCAGGATTAGTTTCGACCAACTCTCCTTCTCCTAGTTTGAGATTTGATCTAGTGAGCATTCAACAACTAAAGCAACACAAGCTTGTCTAACCTTACAGCCTAGAGCTCTGATACCACTTGATCTGATAATCACCCTATGAGTGACCTCAGTTAAACATGTACTAAATGAAGGTATTACAGACTCATATGTTGGGGTGTGTGTCTATGTTATTTAAGCAACGGCTTGATCAAATTGCAAATACACAGACCCTTGAAATGGAAAATAGCAGAGAAAAAAAGTAAGCAAATACAAAAACATAAGAATTTAATAAGGAGTCCACCCTATCCTCTAGGGCTACATCTCTGGTCCAGCTCTCAGTGGTGCCCTTCTTTTATTTTGTGTTGAAGCAGAGAATTACAATGAAGGAGCTCAATATGAGTCTCTTGAAACAGATTGGCTTGGTAGGGTGGTTTTTGGATTCCCCAAACCACCAGAGTACACAGACTCTCTTCCTTACCAGCTTTTTGACCTCTCTGGTTTGACAGATCCTCTCAGGGATGGCTTGAATCTCTCAAGCTCTCTGGTGCTTGATGCTGCCTTTGGTTAGCTCGGCCCTTTTGTCTTCTTTCTGCTTTTTTCTTTACTGGTTCTTCTCTTCTCTATCTTTTGTCTTCGGTGTTCCATCTTTTGGTTCTCAACTCCCTCGTCCTATGTCTAGTATGTACATGGATTTAACGCCATTTGAGCTCATGGCGGTTCGTTTCCTCTTCTGCCTCCATCGATTTGCTTGCTTGCAGTTGCGCTTGGAGTTCCCTATCTTAGCGTCATCATCAGACTCTCAGGGATGGCCACTTGCCCTCCTGCGAACTGCGCCAACTTGCCTCATCTGTTTGTTTCTTTAGTTAGGTTATGGAATGAGTCTTCTACCACCATGGCAATCAATCTAGACTTCAAATGCTTTCATATCACGGCTTAATCCCTCGTCAATTCTATCTTCTCCATGGGGTGCGATCTCAGCTATTAGATTTGGAGCCCCTAGATCCGACACCATTCGCTTGTCCCGTGCGGTTGACTAGCTCAACCGTTAGCGTGAGATAAGTGGTAGTTTTCTCTCTCCTCTGCTTGCCACATGTCAGGCGTTGAGTGGAATTGCTCCTTTTCCATCAAAACTGCTTACCGCCCATGGATGCCTCCAATCAATACTGCTGGTATTGGAGCAGGTCCTGCCTTTAGCGCTTAGCCTTTTTTCCCACGGTTTTCTTGCCTCCCACGCGACCGAGTGCTCGGGACTTCTCCATTTTGAGGGTTTTCACCCAGCGATGCACGATTACGCGCATCAAAAACTCCCTTTGTTTCCCGATCTGGGCCTCCCAAGGGCTAATTTTGCCTCCCGTGTAGTCTCCATGGGCCTCAGTCAACGCGCTTTGATTGAGGTCCTCGTCGTTCCACACTGGATACCACTGCCACTGGTTTAGAGGTGTTTTTGATCATTGTTTTAAATTCTTTGAACTCTGCCTTGACCTGGTACATCCATGGCTTTGTTAATCATTCTTTATGGATCCAATTCAGATCATCTAGGTATCACTAAGTAGGGAATATATCTGGCCTAAATTTGGGGTGCAGTCGATTGTGATGAAACCAGGCGAGATGCCTTGGGAACTAGATCAGAGGCTGAAATATACAATCCACGAAGCCAACATGAACTTGACAGATGGACAACATTGCGAGTGGTTTGTGGGTTTGCTACTACCACACTTAAGGAGTGCACTGTTGCAGCAGAAGATAACAAACTCAGGTAGAGGCCTTGGAGATTTCCATGAGACTACATGAGACTCTAATGTAATATCCCAATATAGGAGTTCAATAGATCCATGCGTAGCCGAAGAATCTGTGCCTTGAGATGCAAAGTCTGAAGCAGGATAGGACGGTTCGAATAGAGGCATGCGAGGAAGTATGGTGCTTGAAATGCAAGAGTCAAGGTCATGAGAAGGACCATTGACCAGTCTTTGCAAATTACCTGGAAGTAGGACTGATGCTTTTAAAGCCAGAAGCTCAAGCAGGACCTAGCACGGGGCCTACATTATGGTGCGCTATCTATCAAGTAGCCGGAATCCATGCCATAGATAACTGTCACTTGCTACAAAAGTATGTACAAGCACCACAACAACTGTTCTACAAATTTTGTAGGTCAGTAGGACATGATGAGAATATTTGCAGGAGCTATGAATTGATGATGGATAGAACTCCCGCCTATAGGGTTCAGGCTGAAGCGTGACTCCTTGACCAGAATGCAGGGATGACGCGGACAGGGGTGTGAACGATACTGAGGTGGAGGAGGACCTGGTAGAGGTTGAGGACAGTTGATTTACTACAATTGCGGAGGACCAAGACACTATGCTCACAATTGCACTAGTCCAACACGTCCATCGTGCAAGTATTGCACGCTGTTTGATCATGAAATGGAATATTGTCCTACGCAGATAGCTAGGATACATGACAAGGGGGCGCTACCACCTCTGCCGACTCAGAACTTGCAGAGGATGAGATCTAAGTCACACGAGGAAGATCCAAATGTAAATATAGTACTAAGAAATGGAATCGCGTGTTGAAACCATTCAGCGATATTAAACACACAATAATCAAACCAACAACACACAAAAGACAAATTGGCAGAAAAGGTAGAGAGCCATCATGTGGTCTCTCATGCTCATGTAATCATCTCTTATTCAAATAATTTAATAATACATTTAAATACATGAGCAAGTGGTCTTAAGATAGTGCGTCTATCTTAGACTCAGTTGGTTGAGACATTTTCTCAACTTACACACTAATTTAGGAGAACTAGTTGGAGAGAATCTCTCCTTCTAACTAAACTCCTTAGTTTGAGAAACTAACTCTCATGATTTAATTTAATTAATTATTTTATTTAGATTTATAATTGTTTTTAAGAGAGTGAGGCTAACATTCCCCTCCTTAATGATAAATCCAAAAAGAACAAGGAACCATCTTCCAAGTTCTCAAGTTGCTCCTTAAAAATCATTTGCCTGAAAAAACCGCCAAATCTGGGTGCTGAAAAAAACTCAAATCTAAAGAGAACATGAATCAGCTCCATGTTTGATTCATCTCTGAATGTCGCTTGACAACTCCATCACGTGCCAAGCTGCAAAAGGATCCAATTGTCCTTTTCTTGAAAACAACATCTGGTGTCCACTGACACAATTTGATGAATGCCCACTGTCGTATTTGCTGATGATGATCGCCCACTAGCTGATGAAGATGTCCATTGGCTGCTTTACTGATGTTGTCGAGACTTTCAATCTGATGACCACTTGTCAATTTCATTGACATTTCCCCCCTTTGTCAGCTGAAAGGAGAGACAATCATATGCATTTGATATCGTAACTCCCCCCCTTCAGATGTAGGAGAGTTTCACTATTGTACTCCCCCGTTCAACTGCACAAGAGTACCATCATCATGTGACTATTGGCTGCAATATGTGTGAGTGAAACCGATTGTAAAACTTGTACAATCTTCTGGCCGTGGATGACCATTCCCAGGGATCAATCCATGAATAATTTGTCTTCAATCTGGCTGAATGTCATTGGTTGCAACATTTCTCTGATGTATGATTGAACTTGCCACAATGGCTACACGGATGGAGATCAAAACATTGATCTTCCAGATGATCGGTTCTTTGACAATGAGAGCATTTTAGTTTGTCTGCAACTTGAGTTTGTATGTATTGCTTTTTTTCTTCAACTTTCTCATGGCTTGTTGATTGTATTTGATCAAGAAAGCCTACACTGATGAACTTTAGAATAATCGGGGATATGTAAGTTGTCGTCATCTTCGACATATCCTTAGCCGAGTCGATTTCGATTACTTTGGATTTCTTCCCATGGCTTCATGATGGGTTTGGAAGAAAGTTGCACTGGAACAACTTCAACACTTGAAGATAGTTAGATGAATGAGTTCAAATGATCAGATGTATCTAGAAAAGACTTGGAAGAAACACGCTTCTTTTGCAACTCAATTATCTGCAGTTGTGATTCTAGTTGAAGGAACTCAATCATTTCATGTGCATGTTGAAGATGCACTTGAATGTCAACAAGAGATGTTTTTCTAATGTGCACCATGTCATCAACTGATGATAACATTAAATTGTGAAGAACTTGGGAAAAATGAATGTGTGTTGTTGTGTTGTCTTTCTCATTTTGAAGGTAAGCTTGCTTGGTGTAGAAGTCATGCTTGAAAATTGCACACTTGAGTTGATCACTGAAATGACAGGTTCGCTTGTACTCTTTGTTGATTGCTGATGATTTAAACACTTGCTTGAATTGTTGACTTGACAGCCGCTTGATGACGATCACTTTGCTTGAAAGGAACTTTATGAATGTTGTAATGAACTTTACATAGGCTTGCTTGTTGTGCATTGAACTATCGCACTTGATTTGGTTACTTGACACGCTTTCTTGCGTCGTTGTTTGAATGACACACTCACTTGCATTGATTGTTTGAATGATGATTTCTTTGAACACCTGTTGTCTTGAAATCTTGGGTGATTACTGCACTTAGCGATGCACTGAATGTGCTGAAAAATGATGGGTGTCGAACACTGTTGAAAATGCACCCAAATGACAAATGTTAAATTCAATTTTCAAGTAACAACTGAATTAATGATGCACTTTAACAAATCAAATGAGGGTGTCGGTTACAACCAAAAATGCACTTGGACAATTTAGTTAAAACATTGCAAGTGATACAGAAAGTGTTCATAATGTTGATGTCATTTGGCTTGAAATGGTTGATTTTTGTAGCGTCCTTAACTTGATGGCATGAATTAGCTGTTGTTAAATGTTGGTTTAGAAGATTTCTTTTATCAAGTCGATGATGTGACACTTTGTGTGTGTGAAATTAATTGATTATGGGAGCTTTGATTTAAGGAGCTTGATTGATGACTTGTTTTGTTTAAGCATAATAAAGAGAGTATTTTAATAATCTAAACACAAGTCATGCACATGCATTCATTACACATGGTGTACCTAAGATCCCCTTAGTCAATTTCAGGTAGATCTAGGACAAAAGCACCACAAAAAAGATATGTTTTTATTAACCTTCAAGATACATCATCATGACAATGTCTTCAGTGAGGCGTCTCAAGCATAGACTGAGAACTCTCTGGCATCAATTTGTCTTCAAAAAACTAACTCTAAAACAATGATAATGCCAAGCTCTAGCGTCAAAGTTAACTTTAATATTTGTTTTACCTCTTTCACATCAACCCTCACTTTTCTCACTTGTCATTGTGACTTCTCAATTACAATTTAACTTTGACTTTGACTTTGAAATGAATTTAAGCTACCTCAAAGTAAAATACTATTTTTGGATTTCTACAATAAGCTGCCCTTAAAAAAAAATCACTCATCGTTCCATGTTACCAACCACTCCTTCCAAAGGTACTTATTACTCCATAATCTTATCACTCCAATAAAATGTACAATTATATATATACCTGCAATAATGTTATACCACTCTGCTATTACTGTTGAACTTTATTTGAAGAAGTAGAGATTCAAACCTAGGTCTTTTAGATTAGACCCCTACAAAAATACATATATTGTTGTCGAATTTGTTTGCGTGGATCGTCTCAGAGTTCTTAAGGGTCTCGAAGATGCGTTGTCACGTGGAAAAAAATCGGAGGAACTAGAAAGCTTGGTGAGAGAGTTGTGGAGAAAGCACATGCAGACTCCAAATGCATTGGACATGATCAATACATATTATATCCCATTTTGTGTTTCTCTTGGTATATTGCAGAACGGAAGAGCTTCGGAGATGTTTCCTGCAGATAGAGACTATTTTTTTCATCATCGTTTTCATCTGGAACCCCCAGATGCCCAGAGGATGTTCATGGAGGAATTTAAGCTTCCTTACAGAGAAACTATAAATTCAGAGTTTGAGACGGTGAAAGATAAGTTGGATCAAGTTGCACGCTCACTTAACCAACCTCTTCCTAATGCAGAGAGCATCTTTTATAAGGTTCCCTTTGAGGAAGTTCCTGAGCTTGTTTCTAATCATCGAGTATTCTTGCAAAATGGTCATGCATTTGTTCCCATGAACCAGCTTGTAGGCATTGTGGTTGGTCAGTTCAGAAGTCGTTTATAAAAAGCACTTGTTCTAACAAACAGAAAATGGACTTCGACGATTGTTGAAAAAGAGAAAGACCGGTTGACACCTATTGTTGAGACATTGGGTACATGGTATTTGGGACCTTACTACTCAAAGACAAACGATAATACTGAGATTTCATTGAACGACATAAACAACTCCTTTCCTCTTTGTATGCGCCACAATTATGGGAAGAAAGGGAAGAGAACAGATTATAGTCCTTATTCTTGTCAAAAAGTAATTATGTCAACACCTGGTGTAGGAAATCACCATGGTTGCCCTTATCGACATTTCAGTGAGGAGAACTTGTGGGCTGCTCTTGGAAAAATGGGAGTTAATGGTATTATTGTTGATGAAGTGTTGCGGAAAACTCGTAAATAAAAGGGGGTCAAATCAAACGCATTTGCACACGGGAAACAATATTCACGCAGAAGGAATCTAAATAGTCACAAACTATCTTATTTATCCTACTTATGTATGGAGTATAAAATTTTCAGATCTCTTTCATCGCCTTCCTTTGAGCCACTGAAGCCTGTCCACATGTAGATCTAGCTTCGACAGCACACACAAAGTTCATTCATGTAGACTCATTTGAGAGATTAAAAAACATCAAAGCACGCCTGCAAAGATGTCGAAGTGTTTCGCCCTCTTTAATTCCAAGCAAGAGTCCCTGCCAATTTCTAGTTTTGAACCTTGCCTTGATTCAAGAAAACAACTCTGCTCCGATACCACATGTTGAAACCACTCAGCCATATTAAACACACAATAATCAAACCAACAACACACAAAAGAAAAACTGACGGAAAAGGCAGAGAGCCATCATGTCATCTCTCATGCTCATGTAATTCTCTCTTATTCAAATAATTTAATAATACATTTAAATACATGAGAAAGTGGTCTTAAGATAGTGCGTCTATCTTAGACTCGCTTGGTTGAGACATTTTCTCAACTTACACACTAATTTAGCAGAACTAGTTGGAGAGAATCTCTCCTCCTAACTAAACTCCTTAGTTTGAGAAACTAACTCTCATGATTTAATTTGATTAATTATTTTATTTGGATTTATAATTGTTTTTAAGAGAGTAAGGATAATATCACGACGGGAGATGACAAGGGTAAATAGCCAGAAGACAGTACATGGATTTGCAAAGCCCCGAAGAAAGAGGCTGAGTTCGATTTGGAGCACGCTCATGAAACCTTCATGGAAGCTAAGAAGAGATTCGTTGTGGCATCCACCTCAGGAAGCAAGGATAAGGCTGAGCTAGAGATGCACTTGTCTATGCTCACAACTTTCCTAGAAACCTGCATGAAGTTACTGCGTGACAGTAAGGCTGTGAAAGGGTTACAATAACTCATCAATAGGTGCACTGGAACCGTGCCAGGTGAGCTGCACGTAGTACAAAAGATTGGCAAGCATAAAACAAGGATGAGATAGGAGATGAGACTGACCGCACAAATCAGAGAGTATGAAAAGGATCAGGCCATTTTGGACCTAGGGTCAGATGCGAATGTCATACCAAAGAAGACTTGGTAGCGAATGGTGAGACCTGCACTGCAATGGTCTTTGATTTAGCTAAGGATGGCGAATCAGTAGAAAATCATCCCCATGGGGCGGCTGTAGGGGGTGACTGTGGATATTGAGGGAGCGAGTGCGCTGGCGGATTTTGAAGTAATATAAATAGTGGATGACATCAATCCCTACCTTGCGCTCCTAGGAATTGACTGGGCTACTGATATGAAAGGTGTAATCAATCTGAAGAAGTGAAAGATGATCTTTGAGAAGAAATTGTTGTGCGTAATAATACCCCTCGATCCTGCTGAATGATAATGTTATACTTAACCTGTTCATGATTATGAGAGTGATGATGACCTAGACTGTATCTATAATTTAACAACGCATGACCAATATTGGGTGAATTCGATCGCGGATGGATGGATTACGTGGGATCTCGAGAGTTCCTACACTTTAGACTCTGACGAAGAAATAGAACGATGGCAGAGTTGGTTACATGTAGAAACTACGCTGAATTGCAACATGATGATTCGGTCGTTGCACTGTGTGTCATCAGAGATAAGAAATCTACCTATTTATGATGGTCTAAATGAGGTAGATATATTTTTGGATGCATTTGAAAGGGAGGTACAAGAAAAGCAGCACTTCTAGGCCTTGGAATGGGCACTGCGCGCTACACTCGCAATATGGTGGGGTACGCATAAGGGAAGCTTTGATGATTGGTGCGAATGTAGGAGGATGATGAGAACACAATTTGCAAAGCTTAAGATGTGACTAGCAGACAATTACGATGGGAAGAATGATCTGCGCACGCAACTAGCCAAATGGATGAGCCCCAACCTAAGTGGGTGCACCTGTTCTGGCATACCCTAGATGTTATCCCAATGAATTGGTATATAGAAACAGAGCTCTACCATGGGACAGGTGAATGGGACATCCTGCGTGAAGGATTCATGATGACATTCAACTTTGAGGACGAGTTTAACAGTATTGATGAAGCGCTACAAGAGGTGAAAGCAACCATCTTTAGGATACCGTAGGATCCTTTAGACCTGATTCAGCCTAAATGGGCTACTCAGCTGAGTCATGTACTCAAATTTTATAATATAATTGCTGACACAGAGGACGAGGATCTATGGAAGATTAAAATTCCAGAAACAGAATGCCACCATGAGGTTCAAGGACCAAAAATTGAGAACCCTGATATAACTGCGCTAGTGAAAACAAAACAAGTGAACACTGGTATGGAGGCAGAACCCAAATTTGTGAAGATCAGAGACTACTGGAATGACACGGCGGTGGATAAGGTGGCTAAATTTCTCCTTGAATACCAAGACTTATTCCCTATCAATTTTACGGATCTGAAAGGAATAATCAGAGACCTAGGAGTGATGAAGATCAAGTTAAAGCCCAACGCGAAGCTAGTTAAGCAGAGGCATTACCGCCTTAATCCGAAATACAAGGAGAAGGTCCGCTTAGAGTTGGATAAGATGATAGTGGCAAGTATCATTGAGCATGTGGAGGAATCTGATTAGGTAAGCCCAATGTTGGTGCAAGAGAAGAAGCAGAAGGATGAGATAAGGATATGCGTGGATCTCAGAAAACTGAATGACGCTTGTATGCATGATCCTTTCCCGACACCATTCACGGATGAAGTGTTGGACAATGTAGTTGGCCAGGAAGCATATTCCTTCACTAATGGGTTCTCTCGGTACCACCAAATCAAAATTTCACTGGAGGATAGGAGCAAGATAACCTTCGAGACTGAGTGGGGTTATTTTCAATACACTATAATGTCGTTTGGATTGAAGAATGCGCCTACAATATTTTCACGTGTGGTTGTTTCGGCTTCAAGGAATTTATTCATAAGTTCTTGGAGGTATATTTTGATGGCTGGACTATATTTGAGCTGGTTAAGCACCATGTAGCAAGCTTGTGCTTGATGCTAGATACCTGTCGAAGATACTAGATCATGCTCAATCTCAAGAAGTGTCTATTTTGCATTCCCTTTGGGAACCTATTGGGGCATGTGATTTGTAGACAAGGACTGATGGTAGACCCCATAATGATCGCTGTGATACTGAACTAGGAAGCATCCACGAGTTTGAAACAACTGTGTGCTACTCTGGGACATACGGGATATTACAAAAAGTTTATCAAAAGCTATGCCCAGATCATCGTACCGATGGAAAAATTATTGAAGAAGGATGTCATGTTTTGCTAGAATGATGACTGTAAGAAAAATTTGGATATATTGAAAGAAAAGATGGTTACCGCACTGATTGTAGTCTTCCCGGACTTGAAGAAAGAGTTTCATGTAGATTTCGATGCGTCATTTATAGCGCTAGAGGCAGTACTAACACAGGATGGAGGAGAAGGCTTGGACAATCCTATTGCATTCACAAGCCACAAATTATCCAAAGTAGAGAAGAACTATTCTACCACTGAATGCGAGGGGATAGCTATGGTGTATGCACTCCAGAAGTACTGACACTACTTGCTAGGGGGCCATTTAAGATGTATAATAATCACTCCACGCTGAAGTACCTGGTCAATAAGCTTGTGTTGGGGGGGAAATTTGTAGATGGCTCTTATTGTTCCAAGAGTATGATTTTGAAGTTGTTGTGAAGCCTAGATGATTGAACATGGGACTAGACCATCTGTAATGCATCAAAACAGGGGAGGAACCTACTAACTTGGAAGAAGGATTGCCCGACACGTAGCTATTTGTAGTGCGTGTCGTAGATGGTCATTTTTAGGATATAATACACTTCCTAACAACAGAAACTGCACCAGAAGGATACTCTTTCTAGCAAAAGAAGGAATTAGTGGTGCGTGTGGCAGATTTCTCTGTCATTGTTAGGCATCTATACAAGATGGGGACTGATGAGATATTGTGATGGTATGTACCTGAGTTCAAACGAAGAAACATCCTCGCAGATGCTCATGGGGGCATCGCGGGAGGATGTTATGCAGGAAGAGCAACCACGCAGAAGATTCTATGCACCAGGTTGTGGTGGCCAACCCTTCATCAGGATTCAAAAGCATATTTCAAGGTGTGTGATGTATGTTAAAGAATAGGCAGGCAATCGCGGAGCAATGAAATGCCTTTGAATCCACAAATGATGTTGCAACCTTTTGAAAAGTTGGCAATAGATTTTGTAGGACCCATCCAGTCACAAGGGAAGACAAGAGAAAGGTACATTATCATTGCGACGGAGTATTTGACTCGTTGGGAAGAAGCGCAGCTAGTGAAGGATTGCACGGGTGCGACAACCACGAAGTTCCTTTTGAGCATGTACTGATGCAATTTGGATGTCCAAGGATCTTGATGAGTGATCGTGGTACACACTTCCTGAATAAGACGACCAACGCACTAATGGAGGAATTACAGGTATATCACCAGAAGAGCACACCTTATCATCCACAGGCTAATGGGACAATGGAGGCATTCAACAAAGTGCTTGGAAATGTGCTGACCAAGTTTTTCAATGATCAGTGAAGTGATTGGGTCCTACTCATACCTACAGTATTGTAGGCTTATTGAACGACATGCAAGAAGTTGACGGGACAAACCCCTTTTAGGCTTGTCTATGGCATGGAAGCCATATTTCCTATGGAATACATCGTGCCTAGTCTACGCATAGCAGTGCTCACAGGCATGACGGATCGCAAAGCCCTAGAAGAGAGGCTCATGTAGCTGGATGAGCTCGAAGAAGAAATATTTTTGGCTAGATTTCACTAGCAGGTCCAAAAGCAGCATGAAAGGGCATGGCATGATTGACACATCAAGCACACACATTTAAGGTAAATGATCTGGTTTTGTTGTATGATAGTAAGTTTGATAAATTCCCTAGAAAATTCAGGACGCACTAGCTAGGGCCTTATGTTATTAAGGAGATTATTGACAGAGGAGTGGTATAACTGGTCAAGTTAAATGGAGAACCCTTCCCAGGAAAGGTGAATGGCAGTCGCTTGAAGCCATACACTGGCAGTTTGACCATGTGACTAAGTGAATGTAGCATAGTCTTAGTGCTCTAGGAAGCTGTAAGGAGGCGTGGTACTATAAAATACATTTCCATTTTGGGGAGTTGCGTGATTGGAAGAGGGTGCGACGCAAGGACGTGTCACTAGGTCCGTGACAACACAGAGGGAGCTGCACTATCTAGGGAGAAACTACGCAGGTCAGCTGGAAAGTGACCGTTAAAGTCACTGTTCATGAAAAGATGATAGAAGTGAGGTCAAATGGAGCGAGTGACCGACATTTAAGATGAAATATATGGCTTAGATCCTTGAAAATCTAATGCCAATCCGGCATTAATGAACCGATTTTGGGGGAAACGATCGGATTTGAATTCAAATTGCCCTATAAATTGCAAGTGGCTGTCTAGAAAAAACACTTGGCATTTTAAGTATTCAACTATTGAGCTCTCAGATGCCTATGGACCTAGAGTTTTTCGAAGCTCTTAAATAGGCTCCTGCATATGTGAACTTGCCTAAGGCATCGTGAGTACTGATAGAAAATGTTATGTCATCACCCCCAAAAGTTATCAATACACAACAAGTGGTAGAAGAGTCAGCACAAGAGATGGAGAAACAGGTAGAAGGAGTTGCCCCAGAAGTAGTCGAAGCACTGGCAGAGGTCCCTAAATCCCCGAGAACATCGAGACCAAAGGCAAACCCAACCAAGGAGACCATGAAAGATAAGAAGGGAAAGTAGCCTGCCATCCCAGTGCGTGCGTCACCGAGACGAAACCCAACAAATACCACTACCCAGGAGAAGGGCACGGCTATAAACCTATAGACAGAAGAGGAGGATATTGAAGACATCCCCATGGACGATGAAGATGTGGGAGTGCAAATAGAGGAGGTTGAAGTTACATGGTTTTCAGAGTTGTCCGAGTATGTCCCTCCGAGCAAGCCTACATCCAAGGTACCCAAGGACATTGATGAAAGTAAGACTCCCCTGCAAGCCCCATTTCTACCAGATGATATCACTTTTGATGGTCCGTGTTTGGCACAGGTGCTAATTTTAAAGCTTGAATATTGGGAATTTGCAGACCATGAGAAGTTTCCACACCTGGTGACCGAACGTTTGATGCTCGCATCATTGACACAAAGATGGGGATGATTGCACTGGAGTTGCGGAAGTGGCTTAGAGGAGTAGAGAAGGCAAGATTACTCAACCTACTCTGGGTGTCGCACTATAATCGCACCCCTTTGATAGTTTTAGTCATCAAGAAGCTGTTGTGCTTAGTGCATGATGGGTGTCTATTGCTGGAGGAGTCGATATCCATCACCGATATGTTGATTCACCACATAACATGCCTGTTGTATACAGGTGAAAATCCAACCATGATCTTTGGTGTTAAGTGTGGCGAGCTGGCACTCCTAGAATCAATGAAAAAAAAGTTTAAATTGGGGAAAAAGTTGTGTGGGTACGCAATCTCTAGCATCTTCGACCTCACTGTGAAGATGGCAACGCAGATCCTTGCAGGGAAGGTGATGTGGAAGTGCTGCACTAACGAGGTGCCGAAAGATGTCGTCGTGCTCACACAAAAGTGCACGGAAGGAGTCCAGTTTAACTAGTCAAACTACCTTCGCAGCGAGTTCCTGGCAAACTGCCGCTAAGTGCAAGAGAAAAGCAAGATGTTCCACTACGTGTGGCTCTTGCTATTGATTGTGCTTGTAGTGTGGGAGGTACCAAAAGAGATACAATTCCCCTCGGTCACGTTGGACCTTCCTGAAGCAATGAAGTACGCTTCGTTGTGGGTGACAAAGGACGCAGAGCGCATTCGGGACAACAAGATCTTCTGGATCTTGATGGAAATGAATATGAGGAAGGCTATCGATCGAAAGCCGTGATTGTTGCCCATTATATATGACAACCTATAGACCTATGCCGAATTCAAAGCTGATTTCCATCGGATATCAATCAGGGGACAAAAGGACCTTGCGCAGAAATGGTACGACTTGTCGTACCTCGTCACTGATGATGCCATTGATGCGGTGTTGGATAAATTGCTAGCAGAGTGGTGCACCTCCACAGACTTGGTGGTGGGTGGAAGCAATTCTACTGCAAAAAAGAAGAAGGACGAAGCCAAGTTGAAGATGGTGCAGCTGGTAGAAAAGAGGAAGAAGGATGCTGTTGAGAAGGCCAAGGCAGAACAGACAGTAAAGGAGGTAGGAAAATAGACAGGTGGCACAGAACGAGGCTTTGACAAAGGCACGTAGTCGCCTTCACCTAAAACTAAAGAAGAGGACATAGAGTAGCACGGTGTGGACCCTCAGGAGACATTCGGCCACATTAAGCGCCCAAGAGAGCTGGAAAAGGGAGGATCGAGAAAGAAATCAAAAGCGACCAAGACCTCGCTGGATCCTATCACACTGATGGACGAAGATTTATACGACATTGGTGACACATTCAGAGATGTCACTATGGAGGCCCTGCAGCAATTTGAAAAGTAGTAGCAGATCATCCTAGGGGCCATCTAGATGGGACTACAGGAGTTACAGACCCACGTGTCACAAGTTGGTACAGTGTTTACCAGCTTGGCTATTGACACATCAGAGGTTGCTGATATGCTGTGCATGAAGGCTTCTAGTCCATTACTGCTGCCAGATGGAGCACTGACAATAGAAAATGAGGCTGATAGGCCCACTATCAGTGCCTTGAAGGGAGTGGGATTGAACCTAGCATTGCTTCCGTGCAAATCACTCCAATCCTTGTAGGATGGAGTAATTACAGAGCTAAGGGCCCGCAAGCAGTCCTGCCTTCAAGTGATTAGTGAACAGAAAATCAACAATGAGCAGATGGCCTTATGTTGCCATCACCGCCAAGGCTGAGGTGACCATCCAGAGAAATAATATCATATAGGTCATGGAGGAGGCTTGCAGAATGGTCCCAGAATTGGCCATTTTGGAGGAGGAGCCAGTCGAGGTCCGCATCTGTAAATTGGCCACAAGGGTGCGCGACACTTGGATAGAGATAGTGTGGGTTCAGTTGGAGCTAAACTTGCAGATTATAGAGCTCCAGTTGAAGGCTTACCCTTCAACACCACTAGAGGTAAAGGAACAATGGCTAGCCACTGTCACAGAAGCAGTCGCAGTAGTGGAGAGTGCAGTAGCAAATTGAACCTAGTTATTTGAACAATCGTTTGAGGTCCTGACTGGTTTCCAGGAGGACCCAAACATCTAGAGGCTAGATACGGAAGCGCACAAACTCCAACAGCGCTATGACAAAGTTAAGGGCACAACATGAACCATTGCGCTAACACAGAGGTTAGCCAAGTTGTAGGAAGCCAAGTCGCTAAAGGAATAGGTGGACACAACCCTGCACAAGGAAGTAGTGCTGAAGGAGTGACTAAAGCCCTGGCTGGAGGAAGCTTATGCAGTCATAGGAAACATTGAAGGCTAGCTTACAACTCTACAAGCGATGCAACAATAGCTTCACGCTAACAGCGCAGGGGCAGTAACTGAGAAGACAGTCGAAGATGCGAAGTAGGCAGCAGCTCAATGCACAGCCGAAGTTGTGGTCATCAGGGTTGAGCTGGATGGGCTTCATGCAAAGATTTCTGTGCCTACTGAGTGACTCGAGGGTGAGTCATGATGTTTGTGTTGGGGGCCTGTTGGGAGCTGGATCCCCCAAGGGCAGTTTTAGGGCTAAAAGCCCATGTTTAAGTCAAGTTTTTGTTATATTATTGTAAAGAATCCACATTTTGTGGTCACAGAGTGTGAAGGTATTATGTGTCACAAAGGTAGTCCACCCTTAGTTTTGTAAAGTAAAGTCGGCTGTAAGAGATCTACACATGGTCCACGGACCATGGGATTGTATAAAAAAAGCTAAGCTCTAAGTAGTTAGAGGCATCGATGGAAGAAGTAAGAGAGTCATAGCTTTAGAGCAAGAAGTCTAAGTCTTGGGTTGTAGCATAGGTAGAGGCTCTGCAACTGAGTGCACAGAGGCCTAGGGTAGAAGTCCACAACTCAGTGCACGGACCCTTGCAGCTATGTGTGTAGGGTGAAAAGAGTCTATAATACTTGGAAGATATTAGTAAAAGGAGTTATTCGACAATTTTTGTGTATTTGTTCTGTAGATGGGTTTAGATATTTTGTGTATAAATTTCCTTTACTATGCTTCTATGTTGCACGAATGAATACAGTTACATTGAATAATTAAACACAATTACGAATATTTGCTTACGCCGCAATACCTTTAAGTATTTGATCAAATAAGCAAATCACTTAGGATAATTGAGGAATCTGCATGGCATGTTGCCGTAGCAGTGCGAAAGTACTTGAGCCCCAGGTTAGGGCTGCACGAAGGTTGATCATATAATTTTGTGAAGGTATTGAAAGCTAGAATAGAGGGTTTGTCATATAAGCCCTATAGGGAGATCACCTGCGCGAAGGCAGGGATAGAATAGATCAAACGACATCACAACCATCTAAGGGTGTGGAAATTGGTTCCGACATCCACCCATACTGCTTCAGGTGAGACTTCGGTCTGTTCTCTGCGGGCTGATGCCGAAAGGGCCAGTAGTGTAGGGTTTTGTTTGGCTAATTAATGTTGAACCTGGGTCAGGCCCCTTCAAGCCAACACATAGTGAGCACTGTTGTGAAATGAAAATTTTAATCCTTCTTCATGTTTGCTTGTTTGTCATGTTCAAAAGAGTGTGCATCCTTGTCATCCACGTGCAATGTGACACAACACCATGATACGTCTGTAGGGTTCCTTTTATGTGCTTTCAATCGTTTCTTTTCCATAGACACATTCAAACTGTGAATGTTTTGGTTTGCATTGCTTTATATTTTTTGTCTATTGGTTTACTTGAATATCTTTCTTGTTAGTCATGCCATCACCTACATGGGTCAACCAATGCACCAGTGGCTCCATTGGAAATATCACTTCATGTGAGTTGGCCCATGCTTTTTTTAGCTTAAGAGTAGGAGTAATGTTTGCTTTCATGTTTTGTCTTTGCTTATTTTGTTTCACTTTCATCTTGCTTCTTTCCTTCGTTTGTTTGTTTGTTTGTTTTACACACCCGTATGATTAGTTTCCACATGAAACCATGTTTGGCTTCTTGAAACAAGTAGGGTGAAATACAAGAGGAATTGTACAACTATCAACATTTGGTTATATTCCTATTCCTTCTCTTTATGAAGATCTTGCGTTTCTTTTAGTTGATGATACCCTAATGGAAAATACGTTCCTTTCAGAGTGAGTCTTGGTATTCATGCAAGCAAACGTATTGTCAATTCAAGTAATGATTCTCAATGATAAGAATTATACTTCTGAAGGATCTTTACATGAATTAAGAAAGAACATTATTGCAAACACCATAATTTATACTTGCAGTTTATGACTTAAGAAAAAAGGAACAAAAATGTTATCAGTGAATTTCTGAAAGTTAGTTGATGCATGCAAATTACTTTGACTGCTGCTTGATTATTTCGAATTGTTTTTGCTTTATGAAGTTTACTTTCATTGCAAAGTTTAGTTAATTAAAGCATTCTTTTTCACATGTAATTTATCTTAGAATCTAGCTTGCAATTTCAATTCTTTTCAATGCATCTTTTAATTCTTTCGAAAGTAAATTGGAAACTCTGGTGAAGGAAGCCTTGTCTCAGTGCAAGAGTTGGTCTCTTTTCATAGGAACAAAGTGCTCTAAGCCTTGAGGCTTAGATCACCTCTATAAAGAAATAAGTCTTCAGTAAAGAAGGTAAAATATACTTTTTCACATAAGTACTGTACCTGCACTACTGCACGCAAATTACAACAGTACAATAACATGTTGCTTGGTGTAGAAGGAAGATCAATTGGGAAACAGATCTTTGCAAGGACCCACTTGTTAAACTATTAGCCATTTATAATGAAGATAAACATAGTATTTCATTTCAGCATTTAATATTGCTTCCAATTGTGTGAAATTTCCTTTACTTGATTTCCTTGCAAATTATTCTTTTACATTCCAGCACTAGAATTACTTTGGTGTCAATTGTCTTTAATATTGTCTTCTGTCTGATTTTGCAACATTTCATTTAAGAAGTAGGACTAGGAATAGGAAAATTTCATACCACTTCTGGCATTGCCAGTGCTTTGTCTCTAAGTTTACGAAACCCCTGGGTTGACAATTAAGTGTTGAGGAGTTTTCTTAAGTGCAATTCGTGAACCCAACATTTTGACGTTGTTTTCAGGGAGGTGATTTGAATTAGTAAGAATTTCTATTATTTTGCAATAGGGGTAAGTTTGCTATTATTTTTTCTGTAGTGTGCTTTTATTTTCTTGAAGGAATTTATAGGTGTCCAGTTATTTTTTAAGTTGCAACATTTTTATTGGAATTTTTTTTGTCATTTTTTGAAATGAATGCCTAAAAGAGGTAGGGGTCTGAAACCCACTAGGGGCCAAAGAAATACTGATAAATCTGAAACCAAATATCATATTGGGCCTTCTTTTGCAAGTAGAAAGTCCAAACAAACCCAGAATCATCATGTAGGAACAATCCACTTGGGATCTCACATCAGTGGTCCAAGCATGACACAACCCACAATGGGGAAGAAAGGGACTATTAGAACCTATAGTTGGCCTTCTCAGACTGTTAAGAGCAGTTTGTGTGGAAGAACAACAATCGAATATTAGGAAGACCATGTAGAAGGAACTAGTGAAAATAAGGTAAATGAGGAACAGTCCACTTTTGGATTAACAATTGTGGATCTTGATACACAAGCATAAATGAAAAATATTTCACCATCAGCTCTTCCTCATTTCAACAGTAAGGTACATGAAGATCCAGATTCTTTCCTATTTGAGTTTGATATTTTGTGTAGAAGTTATGATTATTCATCTGATGCCCAAAAGTTAATTTTTTTCCTGCAACTCTCAAGGATGCAACACTCCGCTGGTTCATGGGACTAGGAGGAAACACTATATCTTCTTGGGAACAAATGATGAGAGTGTTCTTGTCAAAATATCAGGAATATTGTAAGACTAGAGATATTCAAGATGAAATCTTCACTATTCTGCAAAATTATGATGAGACACTAGAGGACTACTTGGAGAGATTCATGTAAATCCTCCAAAGGTCAAAGAACAAATTTGATCTAAGTACCATTAGAACCTTGTTCTTACGGGGGCTTATTGACAATGCTAGGAATAATCTAAATTGATGCAACCTTGGCCTGCAAATACTCCAGAACCTTTAAAACTCTGTGTTCTTAACCATACATTTCAACTCCTGCCCAATAATTCAAAAACCAATCTGACAATTTAAATACAGTGAAGCTTATTTCAAATTCTTTTGCAAATTCAACCTCTATGCCACTTCCATGTGGAAGCATAACTCATAATCAAAATAACTCTCAATTTAAATAACCTCAATCCTAAACTTTGAATGCGTCCACTAATAAACCCAATAATCTTATATTTATATGTGACTGGATTAAAAGAGTGCACTCATGCCATATATTTCAACGTAATTGACAGCAATTCATTATTTCCATATCTACTCACACAAGTTGACACACCAGGTTTATTAACAAACATGTCTCCCAGTAGTACTGCACTCTTACCATGCTCTCATGACATCTTCACACAAAATCTGTTCCTTTTCCGGCGTATTAACCATTATGTTCTGGCTCTGCGCATAATAATTGGGTTGCGTATTTCTTTCAAACTTGACTCCCCACTAAAATTTTGTTCAACCATCTCCTTTTCCCAACGCTGCAATTTAACAACACTTTTGCCAAATTCAAAGCATTCAGTTCTGACATTTCACAAAATGACTTTTGAACCTTCATTAAGAGGCATCTATCACTAATTGATTCACTGTTCCATTGAAAAGACAGAGTAAAGACGAATTCTGCTCCTCTTATGAAAGAGTTTTCATCACATACCTTGATTAGAACCTGCATTCAACAATTCTTGACAAGCCAACTCCTTGCGTGTTGCTGAGAATCTGCAGGCTCGATTGAGGAACCAGTTCTTCAACACAGTGTATATATTACAATCTGCGATTTACAAATTCCTTGAACAAACAGTGAAATCAAAATACCCATTAAATTGAATTTTTAGGTTCATCGCTTCTGATCTGGTTCTGAGTCAATTCACGTTGCAGCGCTCGGTTTCCCAATCGATCTGCAACTTATGAACATCCATACAACCATAAACCTTCTACAGGGTAATGAATTTCAAACCGGAGGTTTATTTCTGCTGTACACGTTGCCGTTTAACCTATGCCATGCGACCTCTTCACAATGCTGTTCATTCTCACATTCAATTCAATGTGTTCCATTCTTCAATTTCCATAACTCCATGTTGACTTGTTATGGTATTTCTGCCACTATCGATTCACTTGTTAATCGATCCAAAATTGATAAAGTTTTAAATCAAACTCTATACATTACCTTCGTTTAATTGGATTGCTATTTCCGCCTTGATGCACATTCAACGATCTAAATTCCAGAACTTGCTGTTTTCCTGTGCTGCACAGTACATATTTTTTTTTGTATGCCACGGTGTTCCAGTAAAGTATCTAACCTATGCATTCCAGAAATTTAAAACATTAATTCTCCATCGCTCTTTGTACACGGCTATTCATTTATGGATGAATTTGTTGTTTGCGCAGACTCATTTACACATTCAGATATATACCCAACGCACTTAGTTAACTTCGATTCCTGGAATGCCAATCAATCAATGGCATCTACCACCTCACTCATTGGCAGTCAAAGGTCGGTGCGTAGAAAGTCGACTTGAATTCATTCAAACAAGGATTATGGAACGTCAAATATTTTAGTGGCGGGTGAGATACTCTCTGATATGATTCATTATTTATTTATCATATAAATGTGACAGGGCGCACTCCTCCCACGGGATAAATTCATTGTAAATTACCAAATACACAGAAAGCCTTCAATCATACGCGTTAAACATACACATAGTCAAACCTAATCCTTTCAGCAATTTATAATAAGAATTTCGATTTAATTCTCTTATATGAGATCGATCACTCCATTGATCGATACAACAAATTGTATACATCTGTGTCAGCAATACCATTCCAATAATTTTCCTTCTATAAGGTCGATCATTCAATAATCGATACAGCAAGTTATGAGTTCTTTAAATACGGGAACAATTCCAGTCCACTTTGATAGCATCGGTCCAATT
>APFE031264039.1:27980-52539 GCA_000404065.3 Pinus taeda | reverse complement strand
TCGATAGATCGCTGACCAGCCATTAATTTGCTTTGACCGAGTAAAATTTTCGGTACATGTCAGGTTTAAACCAAAGTTTGAAATAAAATGTGCTGATCAAATACATTTTTATCCAAAGTTTATATTTCTACCTCTTATTGCCGGACTTTTCTGAAAACTTAGGATAAAAAATTTAAAGTCGCTTGTATAAACGCCTGTATATTTTTTTGAAAACTTTAGAAAGAAAATTTAAGGTAAAGGGTTTCGACTCCCCTGCCACGTTTCTTTTGTGCATGTCCTATTTTGTGCATGTCCTACACGTTGAAGTAGATACACCATATGAATTACGATGGGATTTATATTAATACAGAACCATCCTACTGTACTCCCAAGCGTTGCTCGTTCTAGGAATCCCATCGCAATCTTTCTTGTGCGGTTTCTTTGCAGCTAGAGAGCGGCTTCATGGCTGTAGATTCGGCTTGACGCGCGACCTTGACAGGTAAATTCCCTTCTTATAAGATTTGTCTCGAAGAGGAAAGGGTTGCTTCTTTGTTTACTGCCATAATAGTAATGCTGATCATGGATTTTGTTACAGGTTCTGCCTGGGTCCTCTGGCGCTCAAGGAAGTCAAGCACAACCTCCGGTGTTCTGTCATGGTTCGAGGTTGTTCTGTCATGGTTCCTCAGGTATGTGCAAGCTTTCTTTTACAGTTAAGGGTTCTGCTTTCTTTTACAGTTAAGGGTTCTGGCGTTCCTAGTTTCCTCTTCAGTGACCAACTTAGAGAGTTAATACCCAGATAGTTTAATTGATTTTAGATATGATTATGGCGCTGCTGGACCCGTTGGACATTGGGGACCCTCTAGCCTTCCTGAAGCCTGTCCCTGTCAAAGCTTTATATGTTAACTAGCTGATGGTATTTTTCTGACGAGGGTGTTCCTCGGGCTTTATGTAATGTTTAACTTGATGTATATTAGGACGCTTCTCTATAGCAGCATCAATAATAACTGATACTCTATAGTTTGGCTACGGCTTGCCTCGATTATTCTATAAATTGTATTAAGACTCAGCTCATACAGTTATTAATTTAAAGTTCGTTGGTAGTATTTTTCTGACTATAGCAGCGATCTGAGTTTTGATGCAGGTATATACAGGGTCGTTCCACTGCGCAATGAACATGAGATTTTCCGAGGTAATGGAATTTTTGTTAAGGTGCTCATATTGTATGTTGGTGTAAAAAGTGGCAGTGGAATAACAGCTTGATTTTTTTGTATGATTAGAGGATGAAATTATACCATACGCACCTCCTGCCCAGGGCGATCCCCCTTTTCTGTACACCTTCACGCTCTACGCGCAGTTCAACATCCGAATACCACCGCTGCGTTTGCTAGGGCTTCCTTGTCTTGAGCGTGGCGAGAATAACCGGCGGAACTTCAATTCAGAACACTTTGCAGTTTTAAATAAGGTTGAAGCTACACACAGGGTTCATTTCAGAGTTTGAAGAACAAACTTTGCTGTAAAGACGTTACAATATATAAAATTACTCCTCATGGAAGCTTGAACGATGTTGAATTAATGTAAATTCTATGTTGGAACAAACCATCCGCTCTGTGCTCAAAATATATACGAGTATGATATGGGATTTATTTTAAACATCGCTTTATTTAAAATGAAGCTAAAGCGTTTTTGAACTAGCCACTAAATTTTTTAGATCCTGGAAGCAAATAAGCTCACCTAACATTCACGTGACATCCACATGGAATCCCGAAATGAGAGGTGAAGGAAGGTAAGTTCCAGAGAATGACTCGCCATAAAAAAAAAAATATGGAGAGATGGGCAACATGCTGTGATTTTAATTCTATTTTTAACATGGTGCCCTCGAGGAATGCATAAATGTTATCCTAAGATATAGGATTAGTTGCATAGCTTTATGCTTTTATTTACTTAAATGATATCTAAAATTATGTGGATATTCAATATTATTGTTAATTAATAAAATATTTTTTATTTTTAGATATAAAATGACATTGGTATTTTTTAATTTAGATGTAATAGAAAACATGTTTTAAGGAACGATAATTTTTTATTTTAAATACTAAGACGAAAGCTATTAAATTGAGTAATTTTTTTTAATATAGAATTATTATCTTTCTCTTTTGGTTTCATAATTATTATAATTTGTTTCGTTTTTTTAATAAATTACATTTTGTCATATCAAAGAAAATAGAATATATGTTTATGTTAGAGTTATTACACTGTTCAACTGGGACTCGCCACAAGCTCTGGAGAATGAGTATGGAGGATTTCTTAGCAAAAGAGTCGTGTAAGATTCACTGTCTGAATTTTCTTAAGTCTTCTCAGACATTTGATTCTGATATATTGATCACTTTTTCAGGGAGGACTTTGATTCTGATATATTGATCACTTTTTCAGGGAGGACTTTGGCTTCTTCACAGATCAACACCTTATAAATCCATATTTCTTATTCTTGGCTCCAATAAATTGGGTAGTTTGGAGTCTAGTCAATGATAAATCCATATTTCTTATTCTTGGCTCCAATAAATTGGGTAGTTTGGAGTCTAGTCGAATCATTGACTGCAACCCCTGATCAGGTTTCGTCCTCTACTATTTCCTTTTCTTCGACGCATCTCCTTCGGGAGAAGGAGCCCCATCCTGTGCTATTAGCTACATCCTTTACCGCATTCTGATTTTCTGCTTCTTTTCCGTTTTTTTCTACTTCTTAAATTTTGGTGACGTGTCTGAAAAATAACAGTCCAGTGGAGCAAAATATATAGAAATATATATACAAAAGAGAAAAGTAGCAAAGTAGCAATTGCGTCTCATATGTCCATACTGTACATAAGGGGAAATCCTAGAATAAGAGCCTTTTCTTATACATAAGGTGTTCAACATACGAGCCATGATGTTTGATATCAGGTGAATATTACTGTAATGAATTTAGGTTCATGAGTGGCTAAAGATTGGATCTTTAACCTTGATCCAATGCTTAGATTGTAGTTGTAGCCTATAAATAGAAGACATGGATCTGTATAAGCAGGATATATTTGTGAATATATAGCAGAAATTTGTGAGTATACATGTTTCAGTCCGGTTTTTTAATTGAAATTGCTGTATCTTTAGTACCAAAATATTGTTGATATTTCAAGGTGGTCCTCAACCTGATAAAATTTATGTAGCTTTCAGGTCAATTTATCAAACTTACAAAACAGTGTCAACCCTAATATATTTGGATGAATTTAAAAACTTATGAAATATCTTCAAAACTAATATACACCTCTATATCCTTTTCATATTGGCAAAATTTATTTTTCAATCTAATTAACTGCAATTAATTTCTACGATACATCTAAAGGTATACACCTCTATATCCTTTTTATATTGGCAAATTTTATTTTTCAATCTAATTAACTGCAATTAACTATCTAATTAACTGCAATTAATTTTTACGATAGATCTAAAAGAATGATGAATGATTAATGAAATAGAATAAATGTCAACCAACGTTGTTAATTACAATTTTGTATTGTTCTTGTGGCACACTCCGGCAGGGACTACCGCCACGGCAGTGGCTCCCTTGTTATTATTTGTAATGTTGAAATATGTATTATTTAAAGGAAATTATAAAAACTAGTGGTTTTTAAATGTAATTTGAATGATATGCTTTCAAAATATTATTTGTGATGGTATTTTATATAATCTTAATTATTTGTGATATATTTTTAAAATGTTATGATCAAGCCATATGTATATTTTTGCAATATATATTAGGTAATAATACTTATTAAAAAAATATACTTTGTATGATGTTGCTTTCAAAAAAAATATTTATGATATTGCTGTGCTCATTTGTATAATTATATTTATTTGTGATATATTTTCAAAATGTTATGACTGTGTTATATTCATTTATAGTTTTGAATATATATTTGCTAATATATTAGTTAAAATCAAATAATTTAAATTTAAATTAAATAATCAATTGTACTTAAGACACTTCAAAAATGAATATATGCTTGCAAAAATTAATTTTATCAAATTTAACATTAACTTAGAATAAGATATAAATATTCAATTTTATAGATCCATTTTTAAATGTATCTTGATTGAATAATTTTTGCAAAAATAATAATAATATACCATTAAATTTGAATGTAAAAAGGTTAAAAATATAGTATTCAACTTATTTAAGTGTAATTTTTGTAAATGATATTGTGTAAATTCATTATACAAACACATTTTAAAAAATACAAATATTTAAAACTATGTAATAATATATAAACTTGATTTTTTAATTTTTAAAACATATATTTCTTTCCATTTCTGTGTATTTTGTGATATATATTTTAAATATATTAAATAACTGTTCTTGCCAAAAATTTATGATTATAATAATTTATGATCATTTAAGTGTTGACAAATAATAAAAAATTACATGTTGTATTTCTGAATCAACTTCATTCCCCAATTCCATGTATTTCTGAATCAACTTCATTTCCCAACTCCACGTAAAAACATTTAAAAAAAGTTATATTACTCATGCATAAAATGCCCAATAATAACTAGAAAATATATATATTAAAATTTTGAAAAATAATTTTAATTTATAATAAAATTAAAATTAAGAAAAAAATAAATAAAAAAATAAAACATTAAGATACTTTCCTTTTAAAATTTAAATTCATAAGAATCCTAAATATACTAAGATTAACAAAAGCATAAAAGAAAGAAGCAAGCTAAACACTGATTCTACAAATAAAACTACAAAAACAAATAAACCCTAACCTTGTATCACTGAAAATACTACGTACTCCTCTCCGGGTGAAGGAAGTGGCAGATTCCAATTCCTTCCCCTTCAAGTGCCCCTGCGTAGGCATACGCGTATTGAGACTTTTGTAGCAAACAAACTTTGGTTATCAAGTAGCCAATGTGAGGAATTCCAAGTCCTCCAAAATTCTCGGCAAACGTTGAACCCTATTAGATTCTTATAACTTGGCATAGTTATAAGGTTTCTTATAACTTTGCAGGAAAAAAAAAAAAAAAAAAAAAGCAGTACGAGGAAAAAAGTACTTGAGCTAAATAATTCTGGATAGAATGATGAAAAATTATTTGAATTGGGGTTTTTACAGAATGATGAAAGATAAGTATTTGAACTATGGTTTTTAATATTGATGTGAAATATGATAAATGCATCAAACATAAAGGAATTGTACCCGCTGATTTATGCTTAGTTCGTAGCCACCACCGGTGGTGTTCTCACTAAGATTGTCTTGAAACTAAGCACGTATATAGAATATTGCAATATTACATCCATTCGTTCAATGTTACTGTACCTTATTAAGGAGTTTTCAGCGATTAACTGCATTGCATGAGTGATGGGTGCTGGACTATTATTAACAATTATTATTTTTTGTTAATTATTATTAATTGATTATTAATTTGAAATTATTATTAATTAACTATTAACTGATTATTAATTTGAAATTATTATTAATTATTAATTTTATGGCTGAATATTGTTCAGTTGTTTATATTAAATTTGAAAGTGTAAAACAATGCAAGGTGGCATCTAGGGTGGTCTTTCTCAAAAATAACACATTATTGCCTAATAACTAGCAATTGTATCAGATGTTCTAAAAGAAAGGTGGTAAGGCAGTAACATAAGAACCAATATCATATAAAAGAGACACTGTGGCCAAAGTAAGATGGGAGATAGGGGAACTCTACCTACCTAAGTAATTTAGTAAGAAATGTTTCATTAATATAGGTAATAGTGTCCCACTTAACATGAGATAGATCAATTTAAACAATAGAAACGTCATCTTAATGTAAAAAATAAATATTTGAAATACACCCGTCACCTTAATGTAAAAAATAAATATTTGAAATACACCCAAACTTCTGAAACTTATATCTTAACAAACAAACTACTAAAAAAATAACAATTTAAATATTTAAGCCCATCAAGACCTCTCCACTATCCACATCCCTTTGTTTTATTTTAATTTCACTGTGAGAATTGATTAAGGATGACCAGTTACAAAGCAATAAAAAGTGATGTAAGAGCATTAAGCTTAAGAAAATCATTGTACTTTAGTAGACATAGGGGGTCTTGTGTTTTAAGGAAGTTTGTCTTTAAGTGCTGAACTAATGTATTTATTAAGGTTTTTAGTGATTTTAATGAAAGAAGCTAGAATAGAGATTTAATTAAGTATAGTGAGACATTTTTATAGATGTTCTCCAATGTAGAAGAACATGAGAGATTTAGGATAGTTGAAAGATTGAGAGTTTTGAGAATCAGTTGTAAATCTTAGATTAAGAGTTAGTTCATGATTTGTGAATTAAAGAGGATCCTTAGAGATAAGGAAATTTTTTAGGGTTTTGTTGAAAAGCTTATGGATCTAAACCAGGAATTGGCTATAGAATCATTTTGTATAGATGTAAGCCTAAAACACATAGTCAAATTAGATAGTTAGTGAGTTAGGGGATTAGAGTGTAAAGAGGTTTGACTGTAAGCCTATGGGAAGGTAGGAAAATAGAGGCTACTGATTAGAATATCAGGCTAGAGAGAGAGACTTTAATGTAAATACATGTTTAATTAATACAAACAACTCGATTTGAGTTCATGTGTGTGTATTGAGTAATTGAGATATATATTGTGTATGATCTTGAGTTATTCTACGTAACATAGGTTGAAAGTGTAGAATCAGAGGCAAAAAGAGAAGAATAACAAAGAGGTGTTACGACTTTACACACATTAACAGTACAGGAGGAAGCCTTTAATGCTACAGTGAAGTGAAAGAGGCATAAAGGTGCGAGTGGAGTTAACCTCAGGAGAAAGTTGTGATACATAACAACTAAAGTCCAGAACCCGAAAGAAACCCAAAACCACAGAAGAACACTGAAGAAACGGTGTAAAAACGAAGTAAAGGGAAGAACGAAGAAGTGAGGTGTCGATGCATAGGAGCTGTTGGAGCTATTAGATCAACAGATGAGATTGGTTATGATAAGCGATCGGGATTAAGTCGCATAGAATGGAGTCAAGAAATGAACTGCAAAGATCAATTTAAGTGTTAGCGGAAGAGGAATCTAGAGGAGTTGTCACAGCTGTCCATGGTAGAAGATCTACGGTCATCGGGCGCTAATAAGCTCGGGCGTTGGTGAAGAAGAAAGACAGGTTGATAAGTGAAAGTGGGTTATTGGATGGAGAAAAAGTGGTAAGTGGTAATAGGGGGGAGTCACCCGATTCCATTGATTCACTGACATGTAGCACGTCAGAGGAAAGAGGAAATCACTTTATCGGGCGTGTAATCTTCGTGCAAGTAACTCACCCAATATCATTGTCAAGCGTTGGATCAACGAGCTTTGATCAACGATGCAGGATCAACGGTGTTGATTAGAGAAGATGTCAACCATTAGATCACAGGGTAAGATCTATGGCGGAGGTTGAAGCTGATAGAACTTAGGAAAGAGTAGACTCGAGAAATTTATATACGCAAATTAAGTTTATTTGGGTTACAAAGGATGGATGGAGATCACACGATAACTGTTGATTTAATGTAGTGAAATCAACGATGGAGGATGAAAGCGATAAAGGTAAACATAGGAAAAAGTACAAATACTGATGAAAGGTGAAAATGTATGGTTTAAGTGTGTTTATGTGTATTTCTATTATATGAGGGTTATAATAGAAATAAAGCGGATAAAGGTGTTTTGGGTTAAGTTGGGTTTAACCAAAGTCGTAGACTATGGTATGATTAAGACTAGTAGCTAGTGAAGTCAACCAGAGGGTTAAGTACTAAGGCATAAGGATTAATCAAAGTTTATGAGGGTGTATAAAGTTTCAATGGAAAGGTTAATGGGGCCTCAGACTATTGAATAATCAAATATAATATTTCAGCATAAGATTTACTTATGAAGCATTAAACCTTGGTTTAAAAAGGTTTTTCAGGAGGCCTCAGACTATTGAATAATCAAATATAACATTTCAGCATAAGATTTACTTATGAAGCATTAAACCTTGGTTTATCTGTGATTAAGGCTTGGGACCAGTGACATGCAATTTTATTTGCATAATATGGGTATTGTTGGTTTAGGTTGGCATCACAAAGTCACACTCTTGATTATCCATTTATTTTATTTTAATTTCAGCTTGAAAATCTAGTTCAATAATATGAATAAAACTACTATTTTGAAGGTATGAAGAAAACAACGATGGATAAAGCTTATGGACAGAAAAAAACTTTGCCGACATTTTACTTTTGATGGTGAAACCAGAGCCTTTGCGATTGAGGTTTTGGATTTCATTTTATCCTTTAAAATCATTTGTTTTTCATGTTAGAAGCATCAAAGATTGGAAGAATTAGCCGTTGAAAAAATAAAAGAAAGTTTCTTGAGAAATTTGCTTGAAGGGATTTGTACTGATTCGAAGCTGTGGAAATAACAACTAGAAAATAATAGGTTTTTCAGGGGTTTTACCTTTCTTTTACAAATCGAAGCCTTTGCAATCGAGGTTTCAAATTCTAATATGTGATTTAAGAATCGGAAGAAATTATATATGGAACAATAAATTAAAAGCTTCTTGAGAAATATTTCACGCTACTTCTACTGTACTGGTTTGAAGTTATGAAGAGAATTCTAAGCCTCTAGAATAGTAATAAGCTTAGCTTTGCCGGGATTTTACTTTTAGTATATGACAATTCAAAGACTTAAAAACTGAGGCTTTGAATATTAGTCGATGCACTAAAATAAATAGTATTTGTATTTCAAAAATGTTAAGATTCAAAAAAATTGGAATGTTGCTTCTTGATAAATTTGATAAGTGATTTGAATTGAAGACCAATTAAATCTTCCATTGTGGGTTTTTGAAATCATCCATTTTTACAATCAAGAAGCATCACGCAAGCCTTGAAAATTGAGGTTTTGAATATTAGTCCATGCACTTAAATCATTGGTTTTTGTATTTCAGAAGCGTTAGGATTTGAAGATATTGACACTGGAACAATAAAATAATGCTTCTTTATAAATTTACTTGAAGTTGTTTGAACTCAAGAGAAATTAAAGCTTCCATTGTGGACGTTTGAAATCATTCTTTTTTGCAGTCAAAATCATCACAGATTCCAACAAAGATCACTAAAAAAAAATAAGGTTCGTCTAGAGTCTTGCTTCAAGTAAATTTGAACATTGATAAATGAAGGCCTCCAAAGATTACCTAAAAAAATCAATGGTTTTTCAATTAAAAACAGCCAGGTGATGGAGAAAATTGGCCTTTGGAACACCAAATCAAAGCTTTCCTAAGATGTTGTCAGTGGTATATACAGTCGGGAAGCAATAGGGATAAAGGAAAATTTGGTTACCAGAACAACAAATCAAAGCTTTGTAAGGTATTTATTTCAAGAAAATTTGAACTAGATGGATTAAAGCCTTCAGTGTGGACTTCTACAATCAATGTTTTCTCCAATACAAAAGCGCCATGGATTGTATCCATTTTCAATTAAAATCCACCAAAACATTAATCCTTTATCATCAAGCTTATATAAAATAAGAATAGATCATCATGTCCCATGAATAAAATGGATGGAGAAGAAAGCCTTTTTCATAAAGTTTAAGTACAATAAATGGAAGTGATGATTGATGCTATGTGATTTGTTCTCCACTTTTCACTAGTTTCAATCCCACTTCTTCACCCCTGTGAGCATCACCCGATGCAATGAGTGCTAAGTGAACTATTCAAAAATCATGAGAAATTAGTCAGTTACAACTACCTCTCATGGAAATGGTCATACGTGAATGACTTACTTAATGCAGTTGAATCCCAAAATGATATCTAATACAATAAATAAGCTAAAACATAAAGCATAATGTCCTATAATTATGATAAGAGACAAGAAAACAAAGAAATTTATAGTGTCCTATGAATGAGACAAGAAAACAAAGAAATTTATGGTGTCCTATGAATACGATAAGAGTATGAAATTTTCCACTGCAAACCGGGAAAAAATACATAATATTGTTTATTCATAATCTCGCCATTAGAACGATCTCTCCAAGAAAAATCGAGTAAAACATTGTCGAAGATGCCAAAACATCTTATTTATTTCCTCACATCCTAAATATCAAAAACATTCTTGAAGATGCTAGAACATTTTTCATTACTACGGTTCTACAAGCTTTTGGAAACTTGCGGCTGCATTAACTGCTATCGACCCCAATTCCTCGTCAATTCGTAAGAGATGCAAAGGCGATAATTAAGAGCCTGTAAACAAAAGAAAACACAAAAAAATGGCTCCAGAAAAAATAGAAGAGCAGACTATAAAAGCACTGCTATCGACCCCAATTCCTCGTCAATTCGTAAGAGATGCAAAGGCGATAATTAAGAGCCTGTAAACAAAAGAAAACACAAAAAAACATGGCTCCAGAAAAATTAGAAGAGCAGACTACAAAAGCACTTGACTATACTTAGCAAGTCGCTTAGACCTACAAGGAGCACTTATCTCGATTTGGCCCTAATGATACATAGAACAACCTTGGTAGATCAAAAGTGAATTTAATTAACTTAGAAGTTTCACATGAAACTCTGGACACGTATTGAACTTACTAACTTTAAAGCAACCAAATACTAAAAAATGAACATTACTGTGAGGAAGCCCATTGCTAGCAACATGTTCCGACAATTAAAGTGTGGAATGGATTCAAGTAAGGAAGAATCCTTTCCTAGTTTCAACAACTTCCTTTCCTAATTTCAATAACTTCTATACAATTTGGTACAGGAAGAATCCTTTCCTAGTTTCAACAACTTCCTTTCCTAATTTCAATAACTTCTATAGAAATCTCTGTTAATACTATAGATGAGTGGATCTATACTAACTATATATATTTTTTATTTTTATATAAAATTTTATCTCTAGATCTTTTTCTTTGGGAAACCTCATTCCATGACCTTGAAAATGACCACAAAGTAGTGCTAATTGCAAAAAATTTTTGTCCTAGTCACTGCACATCTCTACTAATTTCTTCAAAGTTGAAATATGTTTCTCTGAATCAAATAGATTTAGATAATAAAATATTTTCAAAATATAATATAACAACACCAAAATGATGAAATATGTTTCCCTGGATCAAATAGATTTAAATAATAAAATATTTTCCAGATATGACATAACAACACCAAAATGAAGAAAACCTTTGGTTTGCAACAACCCCATTAATTTTGGGTTCCATCAGGCTCTTATACCGTAAAGTTATCGATTTTAGTTTGATTTACTAGATCATGCAAACATGAAAATAACTTTAATGAATAACAATACCAAGACAAAATCTTAAAGTATGGGATAGGAACAAAAGAGGATGAGAACCCATTATTAAATGATTTGCATACCTTGCCAATAAGGGTTGGTTCCATAATTTTATTAACATTTTCAACCAATACAAAATGAGATTCAATTTTTTTAGTGAATTAATTATACATATTAAGAAAAAAAATAATAAATACTTAATTAATTAAAAAATAATTTAATAAAAAAAAGAGGATTTAGATGATTTTTGTGTTTAATAGGTTTTGTTGAGCTCATATTTTTGTAATTATCACTGGTTTCAGTTTTTTCAATATCATATTCCAGATAAGGTTTATGAATGCTTGACATCTTACGGTCAATTGATTAAGCAAACTGTGCAAAATACGTTCAGATGACTGTGCATAAAGTTTGGAAATGCATGTAGTTGTTTGCGTCCGTCAAGTTAAAGGAGTTTGGGATTACATAATTACATAGTGTCAATGATTATTCGAAAATCCACATGAAGTTTGCCAAGAGGTCCTAAGGGACTTTAAGGTACCACCTTGAGATCAGGGTTTTAATTGAGAAGACTTTGGAATTTGATTCTTGCTTTTGCTAATTTTTCATCTCTTCCATTGCTTGGTAGTAATATTATGAAAGTCTTTCCCAAGTCTTACTTGTTAAAAGCCCCAAAGAGAGCTTAAACTACATTCATGATTATGAAAATAACACTCAATATTTTTATTCTATCAACAATTAAAACATCCACCTTGGTTTCTTTTGTTGTGCTTAGAAAAACATCAAAAGTTATTTTGAAATATGCAATAGCAATATCTAGATTACATCACAAGAAAAAATGATCATTGCCTCTGCCACTTTGTATGCCAACCATGCCATAACTTGCTAAGTCCCAAAATTACATCTGAAAGCAAGCACATTTGTTTTCTTAGACTCCATGTTGATGCATTAGCCAAGTTCATCCAATATTAGCATCTGTATTTCCACCTTCTTATCTTCCATATTTACCCCTATTAATTGGACAGGTTAAATATCATTTATCCGTTGCATTTATGTTTAAGAATGTTTCAAAGAAAGCATGCATATTCAAAATAAATTTCTGCAATGCATTACTAATTTGAGTTGAATCATTCTTTCCTTCTCATAGAAATCTTTTTCTATTTTCTCCCGTGCTTGTGTCTATCTTCGTTGTGCTCTCATGTGCATGTTTATCATTTAATGTTGGCTAGTGCTATAGGTATTCACAAATCTCTACTTAAAGCATTTCTTAAATTTCCTATTATGCAATAGGAAAACAACAGATGCTAAAGCAGTTGTAATTTTGTTAAAAGTATTTCTGATAAGTGCTAAAAAAATCAATTTCTCTTTCTGGACATTGTTATAGAAAAAAAGGTCATAAAAGAAACTACTGTACTAAGTTATTAAAATTTCAAAATTTAAAATAAACTTTTTCTAACTATCAAATATATCAAATATATCAAAATAGAAAGGTTACCCGTTAGAAATAACCCAGATTCCAAAATTTAAAAACGATATCATATTTGATACACAAAATTCAGCAACAGAATCATATAGACAAAAGATTTTGTATCTATTGTAATCAACGCAGTGTCTGGGAATCACTGTAGTCATTGTTGGATGGTATTCCCCATCCCTCGATTTGAGGTGGAGTTTTTTTGCAGAGAGAGATTCAAACAAATGAGTTAAATAGATGCATAATTAAGGTTTTTCATTCATTAAAAAAAGATCATAGTTACATGAATTTGTTTGAAATATATATGGAAGTTAAATAAAACTGTTTGCTTTTCTTTATTTCTCATTTATTAGGAGAAATAAAAAAATAGATCATCTGTCCCTAAAACATTATTGTATTGTTGACTTTTGAAATATTTGAGATCTGGAAAATGAGTTAGTAGTTATGTTGTCACCGAATTGATTTTTTTGTGAGTATGATGGATTTTAGTGCATTCAGTTGCTCCAAAAGACTAGACTTGCCTTCATAACTTTCCTGTGTACTCTTTTAACATTAATGGTTAGAGATAAAAAGTATAAACGAGTTTTGTGTATTAAAATATGAAAATTTCCATTGGAGCATTCTTTCAGCAATTTTGTGAACTTTTCCTATGTCAAAATGGTCCCTGCAGCCTAGAGTTGTCATGCTTTGGAGATAGTGCGTACGCGAATTTGAGAAATAATGTATGCGATGACTATGCTTCAGATTGCAGCAGAGTTATCGGTGCAGTCTGCAGGCACTAATGATGAAATGATTGAATACAATAATCAACTACTTAATGGAATTCTAGATGCCTATTCAGGATTTTCCAAGGTTTCAAAAATTCACGGAAAGCTAAGTTGTTGATGCCTTATGCATGTCACATTTTTCAATTCCTTAAGGGTATTTATCAAGAAAAAAACAGAATCAAGTTCTGTTTCATCTAGAGGTTTTTTTTTAATGAGCTGTCATTTTTGTAATTATCGTTGATTTAAGTTTTTTCAATATCCTATTCTGTATCAGAATTACAGATAAGGTCTGTGAATGCTTGTCATCCGATGAGCTTGTCATCCGATGATCAACTAATTAAGAAGACTGTGAAAAGGAGGTCGCTTATAGTTACTCACAGCCCGATTTAGCTCAAAGTAAAGCAAACTTCAAATTTAACGTAGCATGAGAGTCGCATATGTGAAAATATTGCACTTAAAATCAAGCCTATAATGTACTCTGGATAATAAATTTTTAATCTTTTAATAATAATAATAATTTAATTAATTTTTTAATTTTTTAAATTTTAATAATTGATATTATAAAATAAATATTTTAATGTTTATTATAAATGGATTAACTAATTACATTTTTATAATTATGCTATTCATATTCATAAATTTTTAAAAATTAAACTATAACGTGAATAATAAGAGAGTACAGGACTTGCTCAATACAGGACATGAGTCATTCTGCAAATTCCATTGAGGGTAGCGTAAAAATTTCAAAGGTCCCGTCAAATGTAATGGTTTCTGGGACTTTATTGCAGTTTCTATCATTTAAACAAATATTGTTGCCTATATTGGATGTGAAAATTACCATATAACAAACATCACAATTTACACGTCAAAATCGATCCTGGTTGACGGAATCAGGGAATCTGAGCATTGGGTGAAAGTTAGGTATTAGTGTTAAATTATTGACTTTATTATTTAAGGTATTGTTGAGTTGAGAGATTTATTGCACAGCTTAGTATGATGTGTACTAGTCTATGTCATCAAAATTGAAATTTTGCTAAAAAAGAAATATAAAAGTAAAAAACAAAAAAAATTATACAAAACATTTAAATAATATAAATTTATAAAAAATTTAGAAATAAATAAATTGAATCCCTCCTCGTATTAAATTTGTATTAACATAAATCTATGCTAATCCTTAAAACAGTGGAAATTTCAACTTCTTCCTGATATTCTGATATTGAACAACAACAGGGAGAGCGTTTGAACCTTCCACCTTGTGTTTATCAGTGAGCTACACATAAACTATACGTTATAGAAACTCCATACTGGCTGTTTTCACTTGTAATAATGAAATTATTTATTGGACAACCCTAATTAATTAGTATAGCTCACATGAACTATACGTTATAGAAACTCCAAACTGGCTGTTTTCACTTGTAATAATGAAATTATTTATTGGACAACCCTAATTAATTAGTATGTCTGTTCGTTTGTACTGCGTTCCCTCCAATACTCTGATGGAAGATTTAAGATGTCAGCTCGGGCCTGTAGCTCAGTGGTAGAGCATTTGACTGCAGATCAAGAGGTCACCGGTTCGAACCCGGTCGGGCCCTGTGGTCATTTTTGCGGAAACATGGCTTTTATAATAGCATGTAAATGGTAAGATATTAACATATAATCACTTCAAACTTTACACAACTTTTGAGACTTCAACAAATTTATATCAAGCACCCAAGAAAATGCCCGGATATATTACTAAGTAAACAATATACCAAAAAATTTGCTGCAAAAGCCCGTTATATATCTCTCAAGATGATCGTTACATTGTGGGATTCGGTCATGGGATCTTCAGCCTCTGTTACAGGAATAAGTTAGGACCTGGCACTATCACATTTCAGGGGTTTCATGCATTTTTTTCCCAGGTTAACACTTACAGAGTCCGGGAGTAGAAGGAGATAATAGCAGCTGAATACTGTTGAGTATTAATTCAAGTTTGGAGATTTGTGATTTACGAGTTTAGAATTATAACTTTATTAAGGTCATGAGATAGTTGGATGGAGTTCAGTTTACATGATTTCCTGAATGATTAGAGATGCTAATCAAGAGTTTATAAGAGAAAAACACTAGAAACAAGTATTAGATCAAAGAAAAGCATTGGAGATATGGCTTATGCATGTTAAATTATATCTGTAATTGTTATTCGAGTTGTTGAATTTTTAATTTATTGGATAGTTATTGAATTGTTAATTTCTTAGATTTAAGAGGTTTGATCTAGCTGGATAGAGTTCAGCCTACATGATTTGGAGAATGATTAGAGATGCTAATCAAAAGTTTGTTAGAGAAAAATATTAGATTAAAGAAGAGTATCGGAGATTTGTCTTATGTATATTAAATTATATCCCTAATTATTACTTGAGTGGTTGAATTATTAGTTTATGAGATTTAATCTAACTTAATTAACTGGTTTAACGTTTTATTGAGATATTTTTTAACTAATTAATTATGTGATTAAATATAATGTTTGTATCCTATTTCCAAACATTATTATATATATATATAGAATAAAAAATATATTTTTTGTATGCAACTTTTTCCTAAATATGGAGAGGTGGGAGGTAATTAAATAAATGGAGTAACCCCAATTGAATTTGCCTAACATTATTTGAATAAGGTTTGACTTCAGAGCTAAAGCCAACAACAAACTGTAAGTATTCTTGGGTCGTAATTTTAGCCCGCTGGAACATAAATAACAATTAAATCATAAATTATCAATTAAATAGCAAATTATGTGAATTATCAAAATGTAAATGATAAAAAACAAATAATACAAACCCACTTATATTAATCATATTTATTATAATATATGAATAATATTATCTATTTTGGAGTGCCAAAGCGATGAAGGCTGAGGCACTATAACATATCCGCAAATACCACATTACTGGATGAAGATTTCCATGTGGCAGCCATATGAGAGCCACAAATGCATGAGTAGAACACGATGTTAACCATGTTAACCAATCACTGCATGCAACGTGGTAATGATAATTTTGGTTTGACTGGTATATAAAACCATTTTAACGAATGTATGGCCATCTGCAAATTAAATAATGAAACTAAATTATGAATCGCTCCTACAAATTTTGAAACACTGTCATTACACTTGAATTTAGTTTTTAATGGAGGTATGAAAGATTGAAACTTAGACCATGAGTGCTCAAATCATAGGCATAAAGGCCATTATTCAAATACAACTCAAAATTACAATCCTTGGAATGGTCATCAAGTGGGCTTTACAATTAAAACAATGGTAAATTCCTTTTGAATAAGGGTCATACTACAAATCACGGGGCAATAAAATCTCCTTTTGTTCAATTATAGATTAAAATACTCCATGTGTAAATGGAAGTTGGGACCATGTTTAAACTTCACCTTAAAATAAGTTTATTCCAACCTTGTCTAGCACATCTATGTTGCAATAAAAATAATATGGGATTTTATTATTCCAACCAGATCTAGCACAACTATCTTTTGGACATGGAGTGGTAGATGATGTAGATTGTTGTACGTGGAATTCAACATAACACAATTATTTCCATCATCAAGTTCACAGGTGTGTTTAGTTCGGTGCGGTTATTTTGAAAAAGTATTAATTATTAATTGATGGTAGACCTTTAACGTTTATGAAGTATTTTAGATTTTTTTTTAAAGTAGCAATGATAAATTTAAATAATAAATTTAAATAGTGAAATAAAAGGTTGAGATTTATTTTATTATATTTATTTTAATTAGATTGATTAATAAAAAATATTATTAAATATGTGTGATATGAAATAAATTATGAAATATTAAGTTTTAAAAGAGGTGTTGCGTTTTTATTATTTATTGTATTTTATTGAAATTAATTTAGGGTTACATAGTAGTTAGTCTCTGTGGTTTATAGTTAAATTAAAGTAGAAAACAATAAAAACACATAGATTTAAAATTTTAAAATGTTATAATTAGTTTTAAACTGTAATTAAATGTACTATTAAAATGTTGTAAATTAACATTATTTGTATAGCAACATAGAAATAATTATTAATAGTTTACATTTGGCTTTTTATAGTTTGTGGATATGATATTATGAAAATCTTATTACTAGACCTTGGTATAGAAGTCCTATCATAAAATTTTTATTATACCTTAGTTTGTGAATATGAGAATTTTATATTTATTCGTATTACAAACATCTTATTATTTTGAATATCATTCATTCATTAATAATGCAAAATCTATAATATGTGGTTAAGTTCACACAAAAACCTAAGTGACCTCTGTCCCTTAAAAAATAATGTAAAAAATAAAAATATATCTCTCACATACCATTAATAAATATTTTTAAATTATATATGTGATTTTAAATAATCATTTTAAACTATATAGGTAATTTTAAATAATATATTTTTTATTAGATTATATTAATCAATTAGCCATTTTTATAAATAGAAATATAAAATGATTATATTTATTAGCAATAATTTAATCACTTTCCCAAAACAAACTGTATCATAAATGCCCATCTTACATCTTGATGTGATCTATGTACTTTTGATTAATTAATAGAGGTAATAGACACATTAATAGAGATAACATGGTCAATTTGATAGCCAATCAAATTGAATATAAATAAATTAAATTATTTTTAAAAAATCATATATCTCAATGTGTAATATTATACTGTAGATTTTTTTGCAATTTTTTTTAGTCAAACACAAAGTAACATGGGTTTGACCAAAAACCCATTGGAATATCCACTACCTTGCCACAGGGATAATAAAATCAAAATAAAAGTTAATGAAAATATGAATAAAATCAGTGAATAAGTACAGTGTTGGAGATCTCTGCAGACATTAACCTATTTTCTCATCCATTTCGAGTCTATTTTTATGACTGAGTAGGGATTAAAACTCGCGATGAAAACATATATTCAGGTTCTATTTTTAAGATACAGTGTAAACTCCATATGAAAGATCTTGGAATATGTAATTCTTATTTGTCTCAGTGGTGATTATTTCTATTCAGAAGAGTCTGTTCCTATTTTGTTTCCTAGATTTGTATGTAGTTGAGATATTCTCTCAACTAACAAATTATGTGTCCAAGATAATTTTTCTATCTTAAAACGCTATTTCTAGTATATATGTAACCAATATAAATTTCTTTAACAACCAAACTCTCCACAATTCCAAATTGTTAAGATATTTTAATTTTATATTCCTAGTTTTTAAGAGTAAGGTAATAACTATCTTGGTTGGCGTGATTACAAAATGATTTATCTAGTTAATTGTGTTTGGGAAAACTGAATAAATTTATAATAAGATCTTATTCCTACCATAGTACGATGAAGAGATTCAAAATGTGCAGCAGAATTTCATATTAATATAGTTTGCACCACAACTCAGGGAAACAATCTAGCATATATCCATGTTTGTATTAAAAATCATTGTGAAATTTTAAATTTTTAAGGGAAAGTAATATATGCTGGCAACAATGGTTTAAACTAAAAAGGTACAAATGATATTCTTGTTTATTTTATTTTATTTTATAAAGATAAATTAAAATGACTTTTCACATGATGGAAAGGTTGCAGCTGCTGAAAGCACGGTAGATGCTCAATCCCTGCCTCGGTGCGATGAAATTGATGGCCAGTGTTGACGGCTCACGTTTCGTTTAAAGGGAAGGAATATAAAAACATTGTTAGATTTTGTTTCAGAATATTAATTTCTTCATTAAATTTTGTTCAATAGTAAACAATAACAAGAATAATATCAGAGCAATTTATGGTTACTATTGAAATAAAGTTAGAATTAAATTTCATTAGATTTTGTTCAATAGTAAACAATAACAAGAATAATATCAGAGCAATTTATGGTTACTAATGAAATAAAGTTAGAATTAAATATTGAATGGATGGAAAAAAAATAATGAATTTTTTTTTCAATTATAATTAAGATAAAATAATAACTTATATATGATAAATTTTTTTGGTTTTTATTATATTTTGTATTTAAAAAAAAAAAAAAACTAACATTTAAAACCGTGGTTATTAATATCAAAGTTATATTATATATTAATATTTATATATACAATTAAACAAATTTATATATACTTTTTAAATGTTTATAGAAGTCATTATTTTTCATAGTGTTTATTTCAGATAATAATTTGATTTGTTTTCTTAATAAAAATTTGAAACTTGTTTTTTTTTTTTTACATTTCTTTTACCCGTACTAGGTCGGGTATTTATGAACTTTTAAATGGATTTTTTAAAGTGCATAAGTCAATTTTAAATTTTAATGGTGTGTAATATATATATATATATATATATATATTTATATATAATAAGTTTGAAAATTTAATGGAAAGACTTTGGATGCACTTTTTCAACTAAAAAACAGCTATAGAGAATTACATATTTCTCTCTCTCCCTAGATATAAAGATTTTAGTGGGAAAAGACCAAGGACGGCAGAAGAAGGAAGTTGGAGGTATGTGAGAGAAATAAAAGGTATGGCAGGACACTTCTTGTAGGGTGTTCTTGAGCTGAGAGCCAGTGGAAGCCCTAAGACTATTGAGGTTGTGAGTTCTAGATTGGACTAGGTGATCTTGATGTCTGAGAACACTAATAGAAAAACGCCCTAAGCCTAATTGAGGTTCTAAGTTCTAGACTAGACTAGGTGGTCTTGATGCTTGAGAACACTAATAGAAAAACATTGTCTACGTTGTTGTTCTAAAGGTGAAAAGGCATGGGGAGATTGGATGTAATTGCCAATATCAAAGTTGGGTGGTGTGGTCTTTTTTGGTGGAAAATCAGATAAGTAGTTTGTTTGAAAACCTATTATGATTATTTTTTTTTCTGGGCAAAGGCTAAACTAATTATATTAAGAAAATTGAAAAAATATGTACAAGAGGTTTTAACCTCTGAGAGTGATTAAACAACTCTTTGTCAAAGTTTGTCAACATGATAGCAGCATTTAGCATATCAAAATAGTAATAGACATTTACAAGAAAGATGTCAGCCAAAAAAAGACATTTCCAAGCGAAAGATTGATACATTACAGGCTTGGAAATTTGCCAAAAAACAGAGCATTTTCAAAATGAGCCAAGCACAGGTGCCTATTTGTCTAGGAGAGGCACAAGCCGGAAAACACGTCGCCATGATTGCTAAACACCCGTAGCCGATCCCGAACAGTACACTTGTTGCCAAAATAGAGCAAAAAAACATATGCAGAATCCCCAGACCCAGAGTCTCAGACCTTACCCACCTTGCAGTGAATATCAGTTGAGTTTTTTGGAACATTCCGCACGGTCCGCCGCTTCCCATTTCGCAGCCTCCCATTCCGCTGCTTCCCGTTCCGGATCAGGCTCCCAAGTCACCTCCATGCCATCCGGGATGTCTTCAGGACGATGAATTCCTGGCGGGAGCTTCAGGTACAGGACATTGCCAAAGACGACTTCCGGCTCCTTGCACTTCGTGGGAACTTCCACTGCCTGGGGATCCTCTGACGAATGCTGAGCCGTGTTTGTAGTATCCTTAGCCAATATGCTGCCAATTTCTTGTAGAACCTCTTTCCGCTCTTCCGAATGAACACAGGTGCTATCCTCTTCAAGCCTACTCTGAGAGGAGGGGATGTATGAACTGTCTTCCTTTCCCCCCCTTTGAGAGGAATTGTCCGAGCTGGGCTCCTTTGCCTCTGATTCCTCATTCCCGCTATCTTCCTCTTCATCTTCTTCGGTGAAGATAACTGTAATAAATGCTGAGATGATGGGCCTGTTGGTTCGGTGTTTGTATTTAAACTTTGCCGATTGCACCGTGTTGTAAATGGCATTCCCAGAATCCTCAGACCCGAGTGAGCTTGGCGAGGCGCAAGCAAGCGGGGAGACACGCCGCGGGCTTTGAATTCCCCTGCCTCTAGATTGTCCCCTCTGTCCATAATTCCGCCCACGGCGGGGAGTGGTGCGTTGACGGAGAGGAGCCATGTTAGGCGTATGGTGCGTCGCTGCCTCCAACTGCTTACCCTTAACCGTTGTCTCTTCCCTGTTCACCTCAGACGTGGGGAATTTGAAGAATCTCACTGCAGAGAGAATTTGCCTCCAATGCCGAGAGTGGATTTCCGTCCCTGCACCGTGCCTGGCTTTGCGCCGAGGATTACGCTCTCCAGCACTTCCCTCCTTTCTCACCAGACCAACATTCTCTGGCGCAGTCGGGCAGCAATTCCACAACTGTGCAGACCGGTGATTCTCCTCGAACATTCTGGTGTTCATCCTGTTATACCCTACGATGGTCCCTTGGGACTGCAACCGGCATAAATGGCATTGAATGCCATTAAATTTCGCATTTAAGACCTTCATTTCACAGCTCCAGGACGCCGGCTCGCTGTATACTCCTCGTGGCCGGCACATGGCCTCTATTTGTCAAGCTGGCACCCGCATCCGGGTAAAACCTATTATGATTATTATCACTATCTAGAAAAAGAAATATGTGCTAAATGATTTACTGAAATAACTCGGTACCAATATTCATAGTAGTAGGGAAGGCTTCAAAATTTACTATGGAATTCATAATATAAAAAATTGATGATTGTTTTATATATATGTATCAAATACGATAAGGGTTTTGAAAGTGCGATGTTGCACTACACTACAAGGGTAATTAAAGGGTCACATGAACCCGAGAGTGTACATATGTGATAACTAGGTAGAAGTATGGCTGAACTAGTAAGAATTTTAAATAAAGTGTGTATGTTTGAAATGTGTATGCTTGGGATGGCATAGAGGAGGGTATTGTTAATCCTAATTAAGGGGAAAAACACAGAGATATAGAGGAAAGGAATTTTGGGATTCTTCCCTAATTATTTTTTTTGGGTACCAGGTGCCAATAGAGATATAAGTTTATTTTTCTATATGATGAGAAGACACCGAGTTGCAATTAAAATTTATCTATATTGTTGTAAATAAGATAGTTTTTTCTAAAAAATAAAACTTCAAAACTTCTTAAAATGGCTGGCTAGGGAAACCAATTTGGTTCACTAGTCGATCCAGGCATATCAGCTACCAGGGATTCGATCTAGAAACCCACAAAACCTTGCTATGGACTCTTAAGAGGTAAATATAAATATTGACCGAAACATGAAGTAATAAGACCTAAAGATTCTAAGAAAATTTGCAAATTGTACCAGTAGATTAAATAATAGAAGGAATAATGCTCATAGAATATTAATGAAATTTTGCAATAAGCAAGAAACCACTGTAAAGTAACCACATAATACCAATATATATAAAAAATGAATGGGATGAATTGTGAAACCCTCTTTCTGAAACACCAATAAAACAATACCCATGTTTATAAAAATATTAATTGTAACACCCCCTCCTAGGTCCACCCCAAAGTAACCATGCCAACCAAGGTAAACATGAGAAGAGATGCTACTACAATCATATTCGATCTCCTAGGTGACCTTAAGGAAGTGAAATCGACGAAACATCACATACAGTCATCCAACATCATCAACAAACCCCTCAGGAGACAAGTCAACCACTCAGGCAGTCTGTCCCTAGGTCCCACTGCTATTCTGCAACTCTTAGCCCTTAGTCACACTCATGCTATGTGCAAGAGAGAAATCAATAACTCAAATTTGCTCTCACAAGCCTTCTAGCCACCGACTGTGGTCCATAATTTCTAGTTCTGTGCCAACGACCCGGGGATTTAAGCCACTTTTCTAGCCCAGAATTCTGGCCTTTGCCCAAACTTGTTGTAACTTTTAGAAATTGTTACAAACATGATATCACCCTCGGGACTAGGCCTGAGCATCCCCAACCAGGACTGAAATTCTGTCAAACACTTGACATCAATGCAACGTACAGGTCTAGGATACCAGACATAGCATAAATGATTGAAACAACTTATGAAACATAACCAAAATGATCAACTCCTTCTCTAATGAAGTACTATGTCATCAATTAGGTATTGCATCCATCCATTTAACATTTACAAGTAAATATATGAAATAACCATGACACAAACTAGTCATTCAACCATGCTTATAACCAACATAAAACCATATAAATATCAGAGACATGAAAACCATTAATCCACATATATATCAATGCAAAAGTAAGATAACTTAGATTTTATTAATCATCAACAAATCCAACCAGGTTCAGGACCTCCACGTACCACCCGACTGTAGACATGGCTGAACCAAATTTGTCTTTGAGCTAGTCACCCCCAAGCCATAATCCAAGCATGAATATAGGATCTCATAGAACAACCAAGGGAATCTAGAGGTTAAACCACCTCCACCCTCATCCAACCACGATCACACTAAAATAGGTTCTCTAATCACAACTGGACAGAAATTGGAATGCCATCTGGAATCCATCACTATCCTTGAGGAATTTTCTATCTCCTTGTCTCTCAGGCTTTACTGGAATCCAAACCCAGATCACTTGGCCCTAAACCAAGACTGCTCTCTCAATATTTACCATGTATCCTACCAAAACTGGTCAAGGCATTCCTAGGCCTTTGGGAATGAACCTTGAGACCACCTCCGCCCCAGATTTCGAAATCCATTCAACAATTCCAAAGTTCCAAAACTGAATAAACATCCCAACATACCATGGTATCTGGAAAAAGGCTAGGCTAAGCTAAAAACCATTATCATACTCGGCAAGACCATGCCACCAATAGCAAGAGAACCATACACCAACATGTAAAGCCATGCATGTCCAAACCAATTAGGAAATCACACAGGCAAAAGGTTACCTGCAAGTATTCCTACTGAAACTACTTGATACTACTTTCCTTTCCTTAATCCTTTCTTGCTTTTCCTTCCTTTGCTCCAAAACTAGAGTGCACCAAGAAACTCTAAGTGACGAAGAGAGTGTGTGTGAGAGAGAGAGAGAATAATGAGAGAGCTCCAAACTTGAACTTGAAAAAGGCCATAAACTAATCCTCAGAAGCCTTTTTATGCATGAGGCCTCTAATTTCTTCATTTTCCATTACTTTCCTTCAATT
>APFE031264039.1:0-11957 GCA_000404065.3 Pinus taeda | reverse complement strand
AGAAGTCAACTATAGGGATGGGTGAGAAGTGAATGACATTAATGAGAGGTGGTTGAGATGGAGAAGGGAAGGAGGGTATAAAAAGGGAAGGGGAAGGGAGAAAAGGGGGAGTTTTTGGGGGGGAGGTTTTGCTTATGATTGTAGGGGTTGGTTGTGATTGTTTGGACTTGTTATGATTTTGGGAGACCTTGTAAACCTATCGAGGTTTCTTGGGTTTGAGAGGAGGAAAGTATTGTTATCTAGTTTTTCACATTCTTCTTGAGGCACACTATATCTTGTTGGACTTGGGCACGGAGGGCTAGGGAACCTGTGGAGGTTTCCTGGGCTAGGAATTTGTTTTCTAGTTGGCTGGGAGGTAAATCCAGTTGGGTCGGCGAGAAGGAGCATTCAGCTGGATCTATACGACAAAGGTATCGTCATCAACCGCCGGAACATGTATTTTTCCATGAACTACTCTTGTTAAGTTGATATCAATGGAATGCTCATCTTAATTTATGTTGCTTATGATAGAATGATAAGATTTTAAATGTTTAAAACTTTGTAAGAAGGTTAGCAAGCTCCTTTTATTACTTTTAAATCAACAGTAAAATAGATCTGTTAGTGTATAATAGATTGAGGCTCTAATAATAGGAATCAGGTTCTTACACATGGTATCAGAGCCAGGTTAAACCTCTAGGACCTATGGACCCTTATTTTGGCTTCCTTCTCAAATTGTTAATTTAATTTACCTCCTCTTTCATACTCTAATATGACCTTGTAGTTGTTAAGCTGTTGTGGTTAACACCTTTGGCATTGTCTTTTGAGCTGAAACAAGAAAATGTCAGTTAAATATCATTCATTCAACACATAGAATTATTAGTCACCTAGCAAAACAATCACTAATCCATCTTCAATCCCTTTTCTTATTGAAGTGGAAAGGAATTGAATCTTCAATATTCCTCTATACTGTCACCGTAATGAGTTAATGAAGTTGGCTTGTATATATATATATATATATAATAAATATATAATATATATAATATAAATATATATAATATATATATATATATATATATATATATCATATATAATATATATATAATATATCATCAGAATTTATACGGTGACAGTCCGAAGTAACAAACTTCGTATATTTCAGAGATGAGGATATTCGATTCTGCTAGACTTTAGAGATTTTCAAGGCTGCAAACCGCTACAGGAATTCATCCTTTAATGTTATAAATATGCAATGAACAAACTTCAATAGCCACAGGGATCTGAGGAAACTATAGGTTGCTAATTACAGAGTTGTCCACACAGTTCCGTCCTAAAAACTAAAATAATGTTGCAGGGCGGATTTGTTGTTGCCGTAAAAACCGTCCATTTTAAGCTTGGAATTTAGGGCAGTGATCTGCATTAAAAGAGTTTATCCCAACAGGGACAGAGAGAGGGAGAGAGCCCCTTTTCTTTCACCACAACCATGCACGGAGGCCTTCAGGGCTCCTACACTAATGGTGAGCTAAGATCATCATCCACGATTCCAGGATTCAGGCAAAATTATAAAAAAATTGACCTGACAAGGGGTTGTATTGCTACACAATTCGTTTGCTCCGTGCTGTAATCATACAAGACAGTCAAGAATGATGTCAGAATGATGCAAACAAGTCCAGGTGTTCCTGATTTCTAAGACACGTATCATGTTCATTGTTCCCAACTCCATCCCCCAAAAACCTGAAATTCAGAAGTAGCTGGCAATATACTAACAATTTAAACTCTCAATTACTGCTCTGATCAAGTTTTTAACTGTATTTAGTCTCAAACATCAACAAACAGATTCTGTAATTCTTGGCTTCATTTACTCTGAGCAGTTTTGTCTTCAATCCTAGATTTTATAATTCTTTCCTTCATTTACTCTGAGCAGTAATGTCTTGAATCCTTCGAACAAAATTCATTTATGCATATCCAACACGATTCTTTCTTATAGTGCCAAAGTTGGGTTTATCAGCAAAGCCAAACGAACGCCATATGCAAAACATTCGGGCCGTGATCTCTACAAATCTCAGGCTGCAGAAGCTATGTAAATACCATCAAATAAAAAAAACCCACGGAAATAAGTAAAATCTCCTGTTCGAGAACTTCTGGGGGTTCATTGTAGATTAAAGGAACAACCCTGGCACCACCCGATTCTACGAATTTGACATAAGAAGCGGCGATGTATGAGGCATTAGGTGCCGTGCTGAGCTTTCCACGAGCTCCATCACCTGGGTGAGTCACAATTCCTATTAATGGTCTGTAGTACTATGAATTTAATGTTTTTTTGGCTTTGGCATCTTCTGAAGGTAGACGGAGACGCAGGGACTATTCTACATTTAAGACATGAATAAAAAGACTAAGACACACAAGTAGTACAGTCATGGCCATGACCATAGATTCTCGGCTTCTGCCAATAGCCAGTTCCCTCTGTGTTGTTTTTGGATAATGGATTCGTGTCTTCTATCCTAAAAGATCAACTTGTTTCCTCTGTTGCCTCCAAATTGTAGTTAATTATGAATGACCTACCTGGTGTAGAAAAAACAAAGACTTCTTGTGAAGTGCCTCTATCAAGCCCTCAGATAATTTGTAACCTTCACCTTAGCTGACCCAAGGATCAATACCAATCCTTAGTCTCATAAAGAAAAAGGGTTCCAGTCTTTCAAAATCTATAAATGTTTCTTCGTCAAAAGAAGTTCCAATCCTTCCAAAAACAAAATAATCAGTTGGGTTCTGGTTTCATAAGATTGAAACAGAAAGTGTTAGCTTTCCACCCACTTTGGTAGCTATGTTCTGAGAGGATTACCATGATTTCCATGTTGTCAAAACTCTCACTGTCTTCTAATAAAGTCAATGTAACATTCGATGCTTCAACTCAAAAGCAGAATTAACACCACAGCCAGCGCTCTCAAAGCCAAAGCAGCGAACGTCGATAACAACAGAGTGAGAACTGTGTGCGAGCAGGGTCAACTTGAAAAATGCATGCATTCTTTACATTCATTGGACCGGTTCTCAAACTCTTCCACATATGCATGTCTGCTTGAGGAATGCATTCAGAAGAAAAATCTCTCAAAAGGAAGATTAGTTCATGCCCATATGAATAGTAACAAGGAATTCAAACCAGATATCTCTATCCTAAACATCCCTTTTAAACATGTATTGCAAATGTGGAAGCATAGACGATGCATGCAATTGTGTAGCCAGTTTTGACTGGATGCATAACTTTAAACGATTTGGATTTTGAATTGAAAAGAAAATCTTTGCTGAAAAAGAAATAAACAGGGACAGAATATGGCCATTGACTTCTCTTTGACCTATGACAAATTTAAAATTTAGAGCATGTTAGCGTGGGCTAGAATCATAAGGTCATAAATATGTTTCGAATATATATATAATGGCTGCTGTACTAGATTGTTTCAAAAAAAAAAATCAATGTTGCTGCAAAAGCATGCACTTTAAACTGTTGATGAAAAATTGACTTCTTCCCTCAAGATGATACTGGCCATTGGTTGTTTGATGAACACTAACTGAAGCCAAGAATCAGTAACACAGAGTTCCTCACATATTGCAATACAATTTTGACTTTACTTCTCAAGCCAATTTAGGTTATCTGTATGATTAGCAAGAGAAGAGATCTTAGCCATATAGAATATTAGAACCATCTTAAGCTCATAACAAGTAATGATGCGAGGTTATCCAATTTCTCATCAAGTCCTCGAGACTGGTGATGCACTACTGTAATCCCTGAAGATGACTACTGATGCAAAATGTGCCACTGGTGTATCTGAAGATGTCTGCCAAGCATATCACAAGTCTGTTGATCCATTTTTCATTGCTAACCTGTACACATTCTTGCCACAACTATACAAGCCTGAGATGATCCACAATTCTTTGAAGATCCCTCAAGGTCTTTTCACACTTAATTGAGAGGATATACTTTAATGAAAATATTAGCCTCAATCTTATACGAAGTTTCTATGCCACAGACCTTAATATGATTTTGCAATATAAATCAACCTTCAATTTTAATGCATGTCATACCTTGAGAGATGAGACGTTTATCTGTCAATAGGAGTGCTTGAAGTTTCTTTTAATAACTTGCTTCCTTGTGATGAGGATTCATGCTTCATATTGTCCATGGTCCTAATGTGTTGATATTGAAACTGCCTTCAGACAAGCCAAGTACGAATGCCTTAATGAAATTACTGCTCATAACTGACACAAAACTGATTAGCCTTTGATTCCTTTAGAATCGAAACTACAGTATCCCACAGATATGTTTGAAAATGCCTTCCAACATGATGGAGAAGGAAAACCTTACTGCTTCAGATGTTGTGCTTCAAGTTCATAGAGTTTCCACTATTGTGACTAAGCCTTCTGAGAGTTCAGAGATATAGGCAGGCCGCACTTAACACTTGACTTAAGTAACTTCAATGTAACTCTTATTAAGACTGTAATTATTTCACATATCTGCTATTTCATAAATTGAACTTCATCCAAGATGCTAGAGTGCAACAATCTCAGATCACACAATCATTAGATTCAGACCAAATTTTCATAAATAAGCTGAACACAACCACCATCATAATTGAGCCTACAAATGTTAGGTTGACACAAATAGGGCTCTGCCAATAGTAAATAGAATCTAACATGAGCAATTTGAGTACCATGGTCAAATGGAACTAATGATCGAATAATCTACTTTGCAAAGAGGATAATCAATCTGTTTAAGGCAAAATATAAGTGTTGGAAAATAAAGAAGATAAACACTTTTAGCCTGCTTCATTTCCAACTTATTTGGCATGAAGTGGTAAAAATGATTATCTCTGATGGATAACCATACAATTAGCCTTTGTGGTGATGTGGTGATGCTTGCTACATAGATTAGTGATGCAAAATATATGTGTACCTTGAAGAAAGGACAATGACACTGCACACCAAATCAAGATATTTATAGAATGGAAGCTCTCTCTCCAACATTTTCCAGTGTAACAAACACAGTAACTTTCAATACAAAGTTTGTCTAAATGATTAGATGCTTCAATGTTGCTGTCCAATACTGTGAGCAGGGTAATGATCCATTGTTCTAGGCTTTCTTTAGACAACGGTACCTCAATGCTCTTTATGACAGAGGATTGAGAAAATTGAGCTAGACATCTTCTTCTAATAGTTTAAGAGTGAATCCCATTAAAAGGAAGGAGCTCCAATATCTGATGACAATCAAGCTGGCTTGTTAGGGTATTGAGTCTTTAAGCTTCCAGGAAGATCATTGACTTATCAATGTGACTTCTTTGACATGTATAGATAAGGCTCTGAAGAGTTCTTCAACATAAGTGTTAGCGACTTGACACACTGCCACAGGGACTGTCCCAAGGTCGGCTTTATGGATGGCACAGTCTACTTGAATTGAGTGAGTATATAAGCCATAAGACTAGGACTTGGTCTCCTCACTGATATAAGGTGCAGATTAAAATAGATAATATTCAGCATTCTTCAGAGTGATACTCTTTATAGATGTTCCTTATAATATGACTGCCCATAATTTTATGGATACATCTCTAAAAGAATGAGATTTGAGATTAGATCCTTTTAAGCGATAGTATGATGCTGTCATTGATCAAGTTGTTGCAGCAATGTTATTGAGCCACGCCATAGAGTGAGCATCACAGTGAGTGGATTGCCAGAGAGTGATTTATACTAGAGAGCAGAGCATCGAAATCAAATTATGAACTGTAGAGTAAACTATACATCATATTGATGTACCTGAGACTCTACCAATTACTGAGACATGGATGCCGAAAATATATGAAAAGTGTAGAGATCAACCATCACGTATTGTAGTGAAACATGCATATTGCAAACCGTACCATTGGTGATTGCAGATCATGCCCATATATCATACCTTGAGAGATTAAGAAATAAATTCAAATACCATAACACTTTAGAATGATACCATACGATTGTAATGCCTTAGATGATACCACGAGGCCATCATTCATGTAGTGCAGAGACATATTACGGAGTGATGTCGAGATCAACCATATAATGCCTTGGAGACATCAAGACAATGTATAAATTATCATATATATATATATATACTATCTTAAGATCAGATATATTGTTCTATAGCGATGATGCCATACACATATTGTACTGTATAAACAAACCTGTAGCATTATCTCGGAACGGATTATCCCAGCATGAGAAGTTGATTGACATCATCATTTCTATTAGAAGATGCATGCTACTGTAATCACATCCTACATACTCCAGCATATCTACTCACTGATCCATTTGTCCCTAAAAAGGTGCCCTTTTCGTCAAAATTTCAAAAAGGGGCAAGCATGCAGCACCTTCAGAAATCATGGGCACTATTACAAGAACAGAACTGTTGTGTAACAAGATCACCCTTATGCAGGATTATCAATGAAACAAGCAGTCCTAATCCTTAATGAAAATGTGAGGAAAAGACACCTTATAATTTGAAACAATATTTGCTTCTCTGTTAGTAATTTAGAATTTAGAGTGGCTTGTTAACAAAGGAGTTTGGAATGATGATTGTCACTATTGTAAGAAATTAAGTTACCTATGATCTTGACAGAATTTGATTCTTGGACACAATAGAAAAAAAGTCTAACATAATTCACAGAGGTTGTGATGACTAAGATATTCATTCATCATATCAGAGATGCCCTCCACATGACAATGATATTCTTATGTGTAGCCTAACTGTGATAATGATTGTATCTTGACCTTGAAAATGCAGTAACCTCGTAGTGATTTTTACATAATGAAAAATTTCGTCGTGAACATAGACATATTAACAGTAACCATGATAGGATTTGATGAATCTGACACCCAGAATTATTATCATAATATCTTCATTGGTACAGAGAAACCTTGCATGGCTTGATATAGATTGCAGTGATCTTCAATCATGTATCCTATCTTGATAACAAATTGTGTAGCAACAACAGAATATGGTTTGTCAGATGATCGAGCAGAGCATGTAAGAGAGAATGCCAGTGCTTGTATATTTCTAGGATTTCGTAATTAGAAGTTTTTTAATGATAAGGAGCAGATTGATGAAGGATAGATTTCCAACTGGAGTAAGACTTTAGAGGGAGCTCTAGAATCCTTGGCAGTATGACCCAATGACTCTTCTTGCCCAATGTTTTCATAGTAGCTGATTATGAGTACTCTGATGATGCCTAGATGCCTTAGAGGCTGCATGGAAGCTGTATGATTATGATTGATGAGTTTGGCACATGGACCTAAGGGTCTATAGCAGGAAAAGGGCTAGGTTACAAGTGGATTGATGATTATGTTTTGGCAAGGTCACTTTATATTTAGAGGTAGTTATGGACAAGCCATGTTGATTGAATTGTAAAGATGCAACTATTGTTGATGTCTGATTGATGACCCTCTCGTTTATCAATGTAAGATGGAGTTGACTTTGACATCAAGATGGAGGACTTAGCCTTGATGCACTATTCCCTGCACTTAAAGTTTTGATGAGATGGAGAAGTTGTTGGTCTGCATATGTATATCTTGTGAGATCCCTGGTGTTCTTGATAAACACCCTATCAGTCATATGCCTCCCTATGAAGACTATGAGTCTCATATATTGGATAACTACTTATTGAGATATCTCTGTGATTCTATTATCTATAATCTAAGGTACACTGCTGGAATATATGATTCCATGAATATTCTGATGTTGGCTTAGTTGGCAGTGTGATGATTGGAAAGAGCACATCTAGTACTATATCTCTTGATTCAGTTGCTCTGGAATGTAATGCCCCACTCTGCGTTGGACCTGAGCGTTAGCATTATTCAACATGGCAGTAGAAATGTTATGACACCAGCACTGGCCAATACTATATCGGCATGAACTGTTACATAGTGTGGCATTTGCATCGTATTGACAAAGTTGTTACCTATATAGAGGAGGCCCAAGCCATTACTATTCGAAGGAAATCATGCGTTAGTCTCCAGACTTGTGTGGAATATTGCATAGATACTAATAAGTACTTAAAAATGCCATTGATAAGCTTGAGGCAGAGGAATGCATAATTAAGAGTTACGATGAGTTACATAACCTTCCAATTAAGAGAATCTAGAATGCTTGCAAAAGTTAGGCTGCAACATGTGTTACGTAATTTGCACACTAAGAATGGGGCAGTTACAAGAATAAAGAATTCAAGGTGTACAAAGCTGGGCATATTGCTAGGGAATCAACCACACAAGTCAGAAGATAACTCAGAGTGATCTGTGCACATTGTTATATTTTGGACTATGGTGGATTGGTAGCTCGTTGGAGTGATCTGTGCTAGGCTCATGATCAAACATTCCGACTGCTACTACTGCTACTATACCACCAAGAGTATATCAAATCTGCCTGTAAGACAAATGTACCAAGGATATATGACTTGGTAAAAACCGAGAAGTCCAGTATTGACCACAAACCTGAGTTTGATTCCCCAAAGTAACAGGTTAAGCTTCTTGTGATGAGGCTAAAGAAAAGTACACATGGTTGCTAATCCATTAAATGATCTTCAAAGGGTCAATCTAGTCGGGCTTTAGTTTGTTATAGGTACCTGATACCTGCGTTTGCACAGCTGTAGCATTTCCAATTTCGTTGTCAATTCTTATAATGTTTATGCTGTTGACCTCTACAACACACTTGTTTTGTATGTTTTGAAAACATGGCCACCTTTCCAAGCCAGATTCATCCCATATTCCTCTGGCCTTATCCTTGCCGGTTCACATGAAGAAACGGGCAATGTCTAAAGACGATGTCTTTCTCCTCTTCATCGAGAATGATGTACTTAATTTTCAGTCTGCTTTGTATATCGGTGGGAATGTATTTTAATCCTTTTTACAATTGGGCTATGGAATTAATCCAAATCATTTCCATGAAATGATGTGCTAACCAATTCGAGAGATAAGGTCAACCATCGTAGACATCCAAATCCTTTCTGATCTCTTCTTCAAATCCAGAATGAGGTAGGTAGAAGGCATGCAAGACGAAAAGCTCTAGATTACTACGGGCTTTGTCAACATGTAAATGGAAGACTCTGATGTGACAAAACTGGTCGCAGCTACTCACCAATATCCACATCATCTATAAGAAACCTTAAAAGCAAAAGAGATGAGCTCTGAATATTGATATAACTTCATCAACACTACATTAACTGATCCACGCAATTAAATGCTAGCAAAGTTTACTCATGTTATATAACAGTTGCCAGTGACTACGAATACTTTGTTTTTCTCCTCTTCGCCAAGATATCAGAGCTGTGCATCATTGTTAAAATTAGACCTCCTTTTCGAGAATAGTATGCGTTAAGATCTAGAGTAGAGAATTTGAAATATATCAATTCAATTCAATAATAATAGCATTCATGGACAGATAAATACTATCCATATAATTGATTAACAGTCCGAGGGAAACCATGCAATATCAAGAAAAGAGAAGTTAACAATAGAGAAAGTTGTTCCAGGCAGTACAATGACAGAAATGGAATATCATGGATCTAGTAGTGAAAATCCATCAAGGTGATGCCAGAGAGCACACAGATATGTATATATCATTTGAGAATAAAAATCCATGATAGTATTGATAATGAGTAGAACAGACATATTGACTCAAAGAGTAGAGTACACCAAATCAAAACCCCAGGTTGGGACAATAAGATTGACAGTGCTGATTTGAGAGATGTGATCCGAGAGAAAGGAAATCACCGGGATACAAAGCAACTCAAGGAGGATTAAGACCTAGGCAGAAAAATCATGTGAGACCTAGAAAATTGGTACATTAAGGTGGTCATGGAGATTTGCAATATCCACTGAGTGATCTTACTTGAATAGAATAACAATGGATGGAAGGAAAATGCCTAGGAACAAGAAAGTGAATCAACGATGGTCTTTCAAATATCAGAAATTATGAACATGCCTTGTATTAGACATGTGGAAATTGAAGCTCAAGTGTTAAAGAAAGAGTTTTCCAGACAAAAATTAATGGGGCAACAGACAATCTTGGAAGATATCACCCTGTTGAGCGCAGGACTAAGCTTAAGAAGACCCATCCTAAATCTCAACTTGACAAAGATTCATAACCCGATTGATGTTATGATTGAGTTGATAAATGCTAAATATTTCTATCAATAGTTGTTTGATGTTGGTTGTAGAGACAAGGAAATAACTGAATCAAACTCTTTCAAGGAATATTTTATGTTAATTCTTATTTCTCTCTTGCATTGTATTCTTTTCTTGTCAATGTTTGAAAGGATTGCTCATGTGGATAAGACACCATTGTTGGCCATGAAAAGATAAAACACTAAACCAAGAATGCCAAAAACCGCTTCATTATGCTACTATTTCTGAGGGGAAGGACAATGGTCCTTCTTTAAAGGAAAACAATGCTTATGCCTCATAGTTTATGCCCCTCACAGTGATATGAAAGAAGAGAAAACATATTGGTGCATGCAAAGCAAGCTTTCCTCAGCTTGCAAATGATTAAAACTCTTTCAAAGACCCATTCAATTGTGTCATACTGTTGGGAAACCACAGTTGGGAACAAATGATGATTTGAGGAACCTTCCAAGGATTTGGGATTTTAAAATGGAAGCTTATTTAGTCAATAAAAGAACAGTGAAAATGTTAGAATACACTCTTACCCTTATTCTAGTGTTGAATAAAAATGTCGTGAAAGATAATGTGTCTCTAGTTTTGGATAAAAGGACCCTCAAGTTTCTTCGCAACTTTTGTGGTCACTGGCCGCTTGTGAAAGGAGTAGGTGTCTTTAGAGATGCGGTGCCATTTGGAAGGGAAGTACTAATTGTAGTAGGGCAAAGGCAATTATTCCATTCATTTAATTATTTCTCATTTGTCTGGTCATATTGTGAGTTGTAGTATATATCATGAAATTGTTTTAGTACTAGTAAACAATGACTAAATATATAATAAATTTGAACCTTTTGGCATTTAGAGGACATTTATCTCAATTTACAAAAAACAAATATAATAAAGTATAAAAATCATGTTGGAAACAGCTTCTGAAGTTTTGAGTCTTTTATTTTCAAGATTAACTAAATGGGTTTAAAAAAAAAAAAAAAACCATCAAAGTGGAAGAGTGAGACTTTTTTTTTTTAAGAAATTATATGCATAAAACTTATACTAGCACCTTCTAGTGGAATTGATAGTGCACTAATCCATTGCTTGCCATTATTTTGGTTTTAGTACCACCTTATAGCATATCCAGGTTCAAATGCTATTTTCCATGACAGAAAATTGAATATCTTCAACTCTAATTGTTATTGAGGGGTTCCACAATGATGTCACATGAGAATTTATGGTGCCCATTTTGACGTAGACAACTATCTATGTTAAGGTTTTATGTTGTAGTTCCGTATTATTTATGAACATTGTGTAATATTGATGCATTTGGTTGAACATGTGAAACTACTTGGGTTTGATTTTGATGATGGAAACATTTGATGTATGACTTACTTGGTGATGATTTATCTAGTACATGACTTATCAGAGCTAGTCGTTTCATGTATGGCTTAAGTGGATATGATTTATCTAATGAATGTCGTAGTGAAATTATGATGGTTTCCAGTATGAACTACAAAGTGACATGTGGATACTAGACTTAATAATGTGATGATTATACGTCTTGTTGTTATATAAATGCATGAATTAGAGCTAACCTACAGGGAGAAAGAATTATATGATAGCCGAGAGCTACTCTTCCATTGAGGGAAGGTTGAGACATCTCATGGGGAAGGTATAATGCACATTGTTCTATTACATTTGGTATCTACTTGATATGAACTATTATGACACGAGTAAAATGCAAATGACAGGTGGCAAGATGACCTGACTGGATTATTCGATGACAAGTCCAACCAGCTCTGTAGTGTGGTCCGTGTTGTGAAGGA
>APFE031264038.1:49843-96991 GCA_000404065.3 Pinus taeda | reverse complement strand
CATCCACTGTACCCGTCTGTCGGAGCTTAGTGAGACTGCCCAAAAAGGAGTCTCCCTGTTCAAAGCGATCTCAAAGAGCTTTGGTAAATTGGACCCAACTCGAAAAATGTTCATTGCGACGCTGATGCCATAACGCCCATTACCATCGTTGACTGTCCAAGTACATGGTCGCCACTCTAATCTTAGTCCAATCATCTTCGAGACGATTCAATTCGAAATACTGTTCCATTTGTGCTAGCCATGCAGACGGGTTAGAACTGTCAAATTTCTGCATATCCAACTTGGGAGGTTGCTGACTGAGTGGGAGATCTTTGTTGGGTGGTGGATGGGTGCACCATGCGTGAGGAGAGTGGCTAGACTCACCCTCATGGTCATTATAGTGGTCTTCGAGAGCTGGCTCCTTGCCCTTAACGAAGGCTTGCCATACCATGTTAGCTAGGTCGTTAAGCGTATTTTTGAGCTCGTTCATATTTGTTTCAAGGTTGTCTAGTCTTTCATTGGCCATTGCTTGAGCTCTAGTTGCTACCATACACCAACTTGCTGAAAAATTGGGACCACAATTTTTTTTTTTTTTTGTGTGCAGAAATTGAATGGTACCACCGTGCTCAGCTCGTTGTCCTGATGCTGATGGGCTAGATCACAAATAAATGCTTCGGAAGCAGAAAACTCCTAACGGAGTTTTACTCCTTCTTGATCAATACTGCAGTCGTCAAATCCTCAAAATGTTACTGCCGCCAAAAGTCCTGTGAAAATTATAGCTAGGCACAGGAACCCTTCACAACTACTCCGATCTGGTGGATCTGAGAGATCTGGATCGTGGATCACTGCTGCTACTGATTGGATAGAGCTGCGGGACTGATGTCTGCTGCTGCTGCACTCGCTGATCTGGAATAGATGATGTGCGATCCCCCGATAGAAAGGGAACTATGGTCTTGAGGAGTGTCAGGTGCTACAGATCGCAATATACATAAGGGTCTGACAGTAGTACTCCGCCCAATGTTTCAGGGCTCTAACTAAGGAGGATCGACCGTACCCTTAGCCGTACAACTCGACTACCCTATCGTACGGGCGAGTAATCTCTCCGAGTGTTGTTCTCGGTGTACTGTAGCCACAAGACGGCCGAAATTTTGTCTATGGCGAGACTTCAAGATAGCTATGGGGCTTCCTATATACCCAGAGGGTACGTGGAAGACAGTCCATGCACGGTTCTGTCTAATGCGCTACTACTCGAAGGGGTACCCACAGGTGTTACAAGGGAGTCCAACAGACGTGACCACCTCTTGTATTCCTGCGTGCATGCCTCCCCAAATCCGCAGGTTTATGCGCTCAACGACAGATCCCGTGGTTTAAAGACGCCGAAACACGTCTCTAGCCAAAAAAAATTTCGCTAAAATTTGGAGATCCCACCGAGCCCTGGAAAGTGCTCTGATACCACTTGTTATGCTTCTTTACCTGCAAAGCAATACCGAACCAAGAATATCCACGGAAAAATACCAAGAACATAGAATATGTTAAGAAAATATACCCAGAACACAGAATAACCAAGATTTTATTACTCAAAGAGAAATGTTCACAGGCCTCTTCGAGGGGGCAACCTCCAATAGAGCAGAGCTCGATTACAAAACAACACACGATGCTCCTCGCAGGGAGTCTCTATCCCTTATATATGACTCCTATATGCAATACCACGGGCCAATACCGTGGGTTTTATTAATACCATCTATCTAATACTACCGCCCATTTAACCTTTACAACTAATTGTGGTCCCATTTGCAACTAACTGGGTTAACCACTTCAAATATTAATATGGGTTTTATTGACTCTTGACTATGACGTGATCCCATGACATGAATAAGGGGGTTAGGGTGGGACCCTAACAAAAACTAAAGGAATTCAACTCCAACTCCCAACAATGGCAATAGGGCAGAATCACATAGGCAAAGAGGAAACAACATTCCTGAGAAAACCCTTACATAAGAATCAGAGGGTGGAAGGGAAAAAAAAGGAGGAATAATATGGGCATGCTTCCCAAGAAAGAATGCAGAGGGGATCAAAAAGATAAAAGTTGGAATTGCAAGGGGATTTTAGAAAAATTAAACCCCCAACCTTTGATGGTGAATCTTAGGAGTTTGTTGAAGCTTGGTTAGTAAACGTTAATAAATATTTTCAAATTTATGAGTATGATGAAAATTTGAAGGCTTGTTTAGTAATTTATCAACTTCAAGGAAAATCAACATTATGGTGGGAAGAGGTTAAAGTAGTCCAAGGGGTTGATGAACATGGAATTACCTAGGAAAAGTTTCAACAATACTTCAAAAACAAGTATTTGACTGATCGGTTTTACGAAAAGCAAGGGAATTTCATGACCTCCACTTGGGCCAATTCTCTGTGGATGAATATGTAACAAAAGTTAACTCTTTATTAAGATATGTTCCTTACATACACGAGGAGAAGGCTAAAGTACAATTATTTATAAATAGCATGCCTAGATTTATGAAAGAGCATCTGAAATTTGATAATCCTAAGACCATGGATGAAGTGACACGTAAAGAACAAACTTGTTATCAACTGATGAAGCAAAAGGGGGATAAAAATAAAATGTGGTCAAACAAAAAGGGGCAGAAACATTCTTAGGATGTTAAGGGCGAAAAAATTGTAAATTCTAAGAACTCACATAAAAATCAATAGAGTAAAATTTCAGGAAGAAATCAACAAAAATCTTAGCCGCATAATGAATTTAAACCAATGGAACAGACAAATAAACCTGCATTTGATCAATCATTGAAACCCCCATGTGTTGGGGATGTGGGGAACCCCACTACATTAAAAAATTCCCTTATCATAGGAGGACAAAGCAAGCGACAAATATTTAGGAAGCATCCACAGTAGGGGAAGTAGCAAGAAGTCTACCCAAGATTAATGTTGCATTAGAAGACCATCAACATGAGTATCAACCAACAAGGGTGGAGTTCGGAGGTAAAAATTTTAACCATGTTCTGTCTATTTTAATTGATCCTGGATCCAGTTTGAGCTACGTCAGTTCCAAAATAGTGGAGTTATGTCATCTACAAATTAATAAATTTAAGAACCCATGGTTGGTGCAGTTTTCCACTAGAGGAAAAAGGAGAGTGAACTTGGGTGGACAATTTCCATGTTGAGTTGGAAAACTAGCCAATAAAAGCCAACTTAAATTTTTTACTCTTAGGTTCTTATGACATTTTAATTGGCATGGATTGGCTTGAAATACATTGGTCTCTTATAAACTGTAAAGATAAAACTCTCAACTTCATTATTGAAGAAAGGGTTAGTCAAGGAATCCATGGAATCAGAAGACCCCTCAGATTGACACCAATTACATCTCATAGTTAGGAAAATGCATTAGGAAGGGTTGTCAAAATTTATGTTGTTCAAGTGGGATACACTAATTCTAAAGAAAATATTACAACCTTAGAAAATTTTCCAATTGTGCAAGATTTTGTTGATGTTTTTCCTAAAGAAATCCCAGAGTCACCCCTTAAGCCAGATATTGATTTTACCATTGAGTTGATTCTAAGAGTTGCTCCAGTATCTAGAGCCCTCTATCGTATGAGTATATCAGAACTTACCGAGTTAAAAATTCAATTACAGGAGCTACTAAATAAGAAATATATTTTCTCGTGTGTCACCATGGGGAGGTCCTGTACTCTTTGTTAGGAAGAAGGATGGCACTTTGTGGCTCTATATTGATTATCGATAGTTAAACAAATTAATTGTTAAAAATAATTACATGCTACCCATGATCGATGACCTATTTGATTAGGTAAAGGGCATTGCTATGTTTTCTAAAATTGATTTGCACTCCAGGTACCATCGAATATGAATCAAGGAAGAGGATATATGTAAAAATGCATTTAGAACTCATTATGTGCACTATTGATCCAAGTGGATGTTGGTGGCCACCCACCTATCCCACTTAGACCCCCACAACTGTCTCTTTCAGTTTTTCAGTTTCCGTAATTGTAGCACAATTTACTATTTTTAGCAGTTTTTTGGGGTCCTGAACTTCCGAAGCCATTTTGAGGCCCTAAACGACATTTTTTGCTCTTCCCAAAGTTGTAGTGATCAAATAAATCTTTCTAACGAGCTATTGTACACATCAAATGAAGATCGTATGACAAGTTATGAACTGGGAAGCTGATGTACCAATTTACCCAAACAGGGCCCACAATTTGGCGTTTCATCTTCTAGGGTTAGGTTTTGGGATGTTAAGGGCTTTCCATTGTTTCTCAATAATAAATAGGCCTTCGAGCCTCATTGTAACACAGTTCAGAGGCATCTAGCCGCCACATCTCTTCTCAGAGATAAGCTACCATTGCCCTAGTTGGTCTATTTCCATTGTTGTTTGTAAGCATATTTCAGTATTTTGCATTAATGAAATGAAGTATTATTTCCGCTGCATCTTTGTGTTTATGGTTATATTTGTAATTTTTTGCGTTCTTGGTTAATTTGGATCAGTGGTATCAGAAGGGTCTGCTTTTTCTCTGTTTTTCTTTGCATGTCCCCAACGAGGTCAGGATATAAGGGGTTAGGACTTGAACTGGTTGAACCTTTACAAGACTAGCGTCGCAAATCCCGATGGCCTCCCATGGAAGATGAAAAGAAAGACGAGAGCATAGGAGATCCTATCAAAATCTTACTTGAAGAAGCCCTCGAGCGACAAAGGAACGCAATGATGGACAACTTTGCCCAGATCCTTCAGCAGCTACCCAGGGGCGACACATCGGCTTCCAGCAGCTACTTTGGAAACTCCACACCATTTAAGGTACAAGTTAATCTTGAAATCCCCATATTCGAGGGTTAGATAGACGCAGATGGTGTTGATAAATGGTTAAATCTGTTAGAGGGTTATTTTTTTGTTCATGATTTTTCCAGTCGAGAAAATATTATTTTCGCTCTTCTCAAAGCAGCCCCCCGCATCAAGGATTGGTGTGAAACCTACTGCGAGCAGAAGGATGAAAGTACAGGCTCACTATTTTCAGCCGCACCCACATGGGATTCATTCTGGGATGCCATGAAGGAGCAGTACTACCCTGTCAAAAGCTATGAGGACAAATATGTGAAATGGACCACATTGCGGCAAGGAAGAGACCAAGATGTGCCAGAGTTCACAATAATTTTTCATACCCTTTGCACACAGTTGGGCATCAAAGATTCTAAGCTGCATCTAATACTAAAATACCGTGGCTGCCTACACATATACATCTAATAAGAGATGGAATTCCTGAACATCTCCTCACTCAGCACGGTGTACCGATATGCTATCAAAATCGAGCAAAAGTTCAAACAGAAGAAGCGAGACTTTGGATCTGCAAATCCGAAGACCGAAGGACAAAGCCAAGGTGGGGTGACCCAAGACAACATGTCGAATCTGCAAGAAAAGAGCAACACCATGAAGTCGAAGAAGGACACAGGAAAGTGGTGTGAGTTCCACAAGAGTCCCACTCATAACATAAGTGAGTGTCGGACCAAGCAGTCACTGGTGGCTGAGTTGAAGGCTTCAGAATTAGATGCATGTTCTGACCCTGAGTCAGCACCTAACAAGGGGAATGACAAAGGGAAGCAGATCATTGATGCGAAGCCCAGCATCACTGTTGCCACCGCCAAGATCCAGAAGAATGAGCCCGAAGATCTAGAGGAGGGGGAACGTATTTTCTACTCATAGATGTGGGTGAATGGTTCACCATTGCAATTCATTAGCGACAATGGCAACCAAAAGAACCTCATTTCAGTAGAGGTCCTGAAGCAGTTGGGCCTACCAACTACACCACACCCACATCCATACAAAATCGGGTGGCTTCATGAAGGATGAGATCTCAAAGTTCGCCAACAGTGTCACCTTCCCTACAACATCAAGCCCTTCACAGATGAGGTATTGTGTGATGTTACACCTCTGGATATTTGTGATGTATTATTAGGCCAGCCAAACTTGTGGAGGCGACATGCTGTGTATGAGTCAAGGCCTCATGCTGTCATTATTTCGTTGGATAATTCATTATACAGGATACCGGAGGTAGCCCCACCTACCGCCACCTTTTTGATCTCTACCAAGAAAGGCAGCAAGCTTATCTCCCAGACTAGGAAATTCATTTCCTATCTGGTTCGCTCCTAAAGTAAGGGGAAGATCGTCACCACATCCATGACCCCCGCGAAGGGTTCCTCCATGTAGTAGCAGCAACAAAGGAATATGGTCATGACAGAACATACGAACAACTTCTCCTCACCCACAGGGGTACCACACAAGCTTTAGGTGGGCAACAAAGTCTGGTTGCATCTGCAGAAAGAATGCCTTACAAGAGCCCATTAGAAGCTCTGACCACGCCGACATGGTCCTTACACCATCATTAAGGCTGTGGGAAATAATGCTTTGGAGCACAAAATTCCTCCATTCCTTTGCTTGCACCAAGTGTTAAATGTGTACCGCCCTCGACCATGCTTCCCACCATTACTGGACACATCCGAGATTACAGAACAGCTCACCAGGGACCAAGTTTAGCATATGGAGGACCTCAACGCAATGGGGACCATTGCTTCCTAAGGGGGGAGGAATGATCCAGGTGGATGTTGGTGGCCACCCACCTATCCCACTTGGACCCCCACAACGGTCTCTTTCAGTTTTTTAGTTTCCGTAATTGTCGCATAATTTACTATTTTTAGCAGTTTTTGGGGTCCTGGACTTCTAGAGCCGTTTTGAGGCCCTAAATGACATTTTTTGGGAAATTTGGGAGCAACATGGGGCCATGGAGCTCTTCCCAAAGTTGTAGTGCTTGGATAGATATTTCTAATGAGCTATTGTATGCATCAAACAAAGATCGTATGCCAAAGTTATGACCCCGGGAAGTTGATGTACCAATTTACCCAAACAGGGCCCACAATTTGGCGTTTCATCTTCTAGGGTTAGGTTTTGGGGTGTTAAGGGTTTTCCATTGTTTCTAAATAATAAATAGGCCTTCGAGCCTCATTGTAACACAATTCAGAGGCATATAGCTGCCACATCTCTTCTCAGAGATAAGCTACCATCACCCTAGCTTGTCTATTTCCATTGTTGTTTGTAAGCATATTTCAGTATTTTACATTAATGAAATGAAGTATTATTTCCACTGCATCTTTGTGTTTATGGTTATCTTTGTAATTTGTTGTATTCCTGATTAAATCTAGATCAGTGGTATTAGAGGGGTTTGCTTTTTCTCTATTTTTCTTTGCATGTCCCCAACGAGGTAGGGATATAAGGGGTTAGGACTTGAATTGGTCGAACCTTTACAAGACCAGCCTCACAAATCCCGACGGCCTCCCATGGTAGATGAAAATAAAGACAAGGTGGCATGAGATCCTATCAAAATCTTGCTCGAAGAAGCCCTCGAGCAACAAAGGAACGATGATGGACAACTTTGCCCAGATCCTTCAGCGGCTACCCAGGGGCAATGCATCAGCTTCCAGCAGCTACTCTGGAAATGCCACACCATTTAAGGTACAAGTTAATCTTGAAATCCCCATATTCGAGGGTCAGATAGACGCATATGCCATTGATAAATGGTTAAATCTGCTAGAGGGTTATTTTTCCGTTCATGATTTTTCCAGTTGGGAAAATATTATTTTCGCTCTTCTCAAAGTAGCCCCCCACATCAAGGACTGGTGAGAAACCTACTGCGAGTAGAAGGATGAAAGTACAAGCTCACTATTTTCAGCTCCACCCACATGGGATTCATTCCGAGATGCCATCAAGGAGTAGTACTACCCTGTCAAAAGCTATGAGGACAAATACGTCAAATGGACCACACTATAGCAGGGAAGAGACCAAGATGTGTCGGAGTTCAAAAAAAAATTTCATACCCTTTGCACATAGTTGGGTATCAAAGATTTTGAGTTGCATCTGGTACTCAAATACCGCGGCTGCCTACACAGATACATCCAAGAAGAGATGGAGTTCCTGAACATCTCCTCACTTGGCACGGTGTACCGATATGCTATCAAAATCGAGCAAAACTTCAAATAGAAGAAGCGAGACTTTGGATCTGCAAATCCGAAGACCAAAGGAAAAAGCCAAGGCATGGTGACCCAAGACAACACGTCGAAGCCGCAAGAAAAGAACAACACCACGAAGTCGAAGAAGGACATAGGAAAGTGGTGTGAGTTCCACAAGAGTCCCACTCATAACAAAAGTGAGTGTCAGACCAAGCAGTCGTTGGTGGCCGATTTGAAGGCTTCAGAATTAGATGCATGTTCTGACCCTGAGTCATCACCTGACAAGGGGAACGGCGAAGGGAAGTAGATTATTGATGCGGAGCCCAGTGTCATTGTTGCCACCGCCAAGATCCAGAAGAATGAGCCCGAAGATCCAGAGGAGGGGGAACGTCTTTTCCACTCATAGATGTGGGTGAAGGGTTCACCGCTGCAATTCATTGTCGACTGTGGCAACCAAAAGAACCTCATTTCAGTAAATGTCATGAAGTGGTTGGGCCTACCGACTACACCACACCCACAGTCGTACAGTATTGGGTGGCTTCATGAAGGACGAGGTCTTAAATTTCGCCAGCAGTGTCGCCTTCCCTACAGCATCAAGCCCTTCACAGATGAGGTATTGTGTGATGTTACATCTCTGGATGTTTGTGATGTATTATTAGGCTAGCCATACTTGTGGAGGTGACATGCTATGTATGAGTCAAGGTCTCGCGCTATCATTATTTCGTTGGATAATTCATTATATAGGATACCGGAGGTAGCCCCACCTACTGCCACCTCTTTGATCTCTTCCAAGGAAGGCAACAAGCTCATCTCCCAGACTAGGAAATTCATTTCCTCTCTGGTTCGCTCCCAAAATAAGGGGAAGATCGTCACCACATCCATGACCCCCGCAAAGGGTTCCTCCACGCAGCAGCAGCAGCAAAGGAATATGGTCATGACAGAACACAGGAACAACTTCTTCTCACCCATAGGGGAACAACTTCAGGTGGGCAACAAAGTCTGGTTGCATCTGCAGAAAGAATGCCTTACAAGAGCCCATCAGAAGCTCCGACCATGCCGACATGGTCCTTACACCATCACTAAGGCTATGAGAAATAATTATTTGGATCACAGCATTCCTCCATTCCTTCACCTGTGCCAAGTGTTCAATGTGTACTGCCCTCGACCATGCTTCCCACCATTACTGGACACATCCGAGATTGCAGATCAGCTCACTGAGGACCAAGTTCAGCAGATGGAGGACCTCAACACAATGGATATCATTGCCTCCTAAGGGGGGAGGAATGATCCAGGTGGATGTTGGTGGCCACCCAACTATCCCACTTGGACCCCAACAACTGTCTCTTTCAGTTTTTTAGTTTCTGTAATTGTAGAACAATTTACTATTTTTAGCAGTTTTTTGGGTCCTGAAATTCTAGAGCCATTTTGAGGCCCTAAAAGACTTTTTTTGGGAAATATGGGAGTAACATGTGTCCATGGAGCTCTTCCCAAAGTTTTAGTGCTCGGATAGATCTTTCTAACAAGCTATTGTACACGTCAAATGAAGATCATATGCCAAAGTTACGACCTCAGGAAGTTGATGTACCAATTTACCTAAACAGGGCCCACAATTTGGCGTTTCATCTTCTAGGGTTAGGTTTTGGGATGTTAAGGGTTTTCCATTATTTCTCAATAATAAATAGGCCTTCGAACCTCATTGTAACATAGTTCAGAGGCATGTAGCTACCACATCTCTTCTCAAAGATAAGCTACCATCACCCTAGCTGGTCTATTTCCATTGCTGTTTGTAAGCATATTTTAGTATTTTACATTAATGAAATGAAGTATTATTTCCACTACATATTTATGTTTATGGATATCTCTATAATTTTTTGTGTTCTTGATTAAATCTGGATCAACTATGAGTTTGTAGTTTTACCTTTTGGGCTTACTAACACCCCAAAAACATTTATGTGACTCATGAGTAGTATATTCCATTAATACCTTGGTAATTTCATGTTAATCTTTATCGATGACATCCTTATTTATTCAAGGAATATGGAAGAACATAAGAGATATTTAAAATTGGTATTGTAGACCTTGTTGGAACACCAACTATACGCTAAGTATAGTAAATGTGAATTTTAAAAGGACCAAATGAATATCTGGGACATGTCATTACTCAGGAGGGAATAGTTGTAGATCCTGAAAAGATTAAAGCTATTATGGAATGGCCTATTCCTAAAAATGTAGCAAACCTTAGATATTTCATGGGGTTAGCTAGGTATTACCATCATTCTATAGAAGGATTTTCAAGAGTAGCATACCCCACTACTTTCTTACAAAAGAGAGGGAAAAATTTTCAATGGAAAGTAGAGTGTCAAAACAATTATGACCAACTAAAACAACTATTGACCATAACCCCCATTTTGAGGTTTGCATATCCAAAAAAGGAGTTTGTTTTTTGCATGAATGCTTGTAAGGTAAGGTTAAGAGGACTGTTAATGCAACATGGATGAGTTGTGGCCTATGAATCACAGAAATTAAAAGAATATGGACAAATATATTCAGCCCATGATTTAGAGCTAACAATAATTGTTCATGCCATGAAATTATGGTGACATTACTTGCTTGGAAATAAGTTTATTTTAATGACCGATCACAATAGTCGAACCAGTTTCTCTAAACAACCCACTCTTAATGCACGACAAGCACAATGGAATGCCTTTTTGAGCAAGTTTTATTTTGATATAAAAAATTTGAAAGGTAAAGAAAAACCAGGTGGAAGATGCTTTGATGAGGCATATGAATTATATTTATGAAATTTCATTTAGTCAAATTAAAACATATTTTATGGAACAAATTAAAGATACCATACAAGGGGATCCAAAATATTAGTTTTTGTAGCAGTAAGGACAACAACGAAAAATAGCTAGGGTATGATATTAATGAAAAAAATATGTCGATTTACAGGAACACAATTCATATTCCTAATCAACAAGCCATTAAACAATTTATCTTGGATGAATACCATAAAATCCCCCATGCTATCCTCTAATCCAGATTTAAACATGAATGCAACAAATTACAAAGATAACCATAAACATAGAGATGCAGCGGAAATAATACTTCATTTCATTAATGTAAAATACTGAAATATGCTTACAAACAGAAATGGAAATAAACCAGCTAGGGTGATGGTAGCTTATCTCTGAGAAGAGATGTGGCGGATACATGCCTCTAAAATACCTTAAAATGAGGCTCAAGGGCCCTTTTATTATTGAACAATAAGAGCGAACCCTAAACAAATAAAACCCTAACCCAAGGAGATGTAACACCAAGAGTTTATGGGCCCCGTTGGGGTGAGTTGGACAACCAACTTTCCGGGTTGCGACTTGGTCATATTATCTCTATTTTACGCGCATGATAACTCATTGGAAAGATCTCTCCGAGGACTACGACAAAAAAGACGATTTTAGACCAAAAGTAGTTGGCGGTAGATTTCCAAAAAAACGTCGTTTAGGGCCTCAAAACGGCTCCAGAAGTTTAGGACCCAAAAAATTGCTAAAAATAGTAAACTATGTTACAATTAAGGAAACTGAAAAACTGAAAGAAGCAATGGTGGGGGTCCAAGTGGAATTGGTGACTGGCCACCAATATCCACCTGGATCACCCTCTCTCATGATGAGCACTAGTATTCCAGCAAGAATGTTGCAACTCCTGGGGCTACCAACTTTACTTTATCAACCCAGGGTTCATACAAACTTGGAGGTGGCAATGTTGTATACACAAGTAGATGTGATGGTTCCACTCTTTGTCACTGCTAAGATGGTGATAGACCACTTCTGGTTTTTCAACCAGACTTCTATTGATTTAGAAGAAGCTTGATTACCAATGAGAAAAAAGGGAAATTTTCACTGAAGGAAATCTTGTTTACTGTAGTAAGGAAAAGACTGAAATCAAATGCTAAACACACCATTCATCTAACTAACTGCTAAGAGGCTTTGATTCAAAAGAATGCTAAGTTAACATATGTGCAATCCTATTGTCCTATGCATGCAATTTGAAACATCCAAACATTCTTGTGCATGTAAATAAACAAAATAACTCTTTTTTCCTTTTTGTTTTTTTTGTGTGAAAATATGAACGCTAACTTCTCTTGGTGGTGCGACAAGTGGATTAGGGATGATGGTGAATGGTCAGATGGCTTGGGAGGAAATTAGGGGTCTTATCCTATCTTCCTAGGGGCTTTTTCTGCAATTCGACCTCAAAACAACCCACTACAGGTCAACCTACAGGATGTCCTAATGCGTCCTACAGGATGTCCTAATGCTCCTACAGGATACAACCGAGAGAAAGAGGAGGGATTTGGAAGGTGATGTAAGGCTTAGGGAAGTTGAATGGTGGGTGAAATGAGGCAAGGGAGTGCCTAGGACTCCTTTAGAACTCAAAACAGAGTTGTGATATGGTTGGATTTACTCAACAAGATTGAAGAAGTATTCTTATGGAATGATGAATTTGGTGAGGGATTTAGTGAAAGAAGTGATAATCATGGATGGATGAGGTTATGATATGGTTGTTGGTCATGAAATCTCTATATACTGTTGAAACTCTTTCACTGCATCAATCACTGACATTTTATCCATGAATCATGTTAAACAAGAAAGCTTCTCAATTAACTAAGGAAAAACAGAATTTTATTATTTAGTTGTCTATGCATGGGAAATCTTGCAGAATGATGTGAAGCATTTATGAGATCTAATGCAGGGCTGAAGACATCAAAAATGGAAATTAAATCCTATTCTTGAAAACTAGCAAAATGTTGGCCTAAGTAAAGAAAACCCTAAATTCCATGAGAAATCATAATTCTGTATTTTTAGGGCTGCATAGGAGTTCTTTTCTCAAACCATGGTCCCTAAAGGGAGGAGTGAGGCCAGATCCACCCATTAACATGTTTTGGATATTCCTTTACCTTCCTAAGCTACTACTACAAAAATGCACAAATGGAAGCAAACTAATCAAATCCACAACTACTTGCAATGAAATAATGCTAAAGACAATTCAATCATTAAGCTATGAAATAAACTAAGAATACAACTACAAGAAGAGGAACCTTTGCTGCTAGGGTTGGGCCCCAACCCAAGAGCTTCATCCCTCTGAGTTAGCTCAGTGTTGGATCAAGGAAATGCTCATTCTCATTATCAAATCAAAAAGTTACATAACAATGTCTTCCACAAGTCTTGAACTCGAAAAATGCTTAGAGCTTTTACATCAAAAATTTGAATCCTAATGAGGCTCTAGGCCTCCTTATTTATACAATTGAAGCCTCCAATGACTTCCTTAAATCTAGGGAGGCTCAGATCCCAAACTCAAGGTGAAATGGCTCTTTAACTATTACTTTCTTGGCTGCCTTTTGATTTTCATGGCTCAACTGCTTGCAACTTTGAGCTAGTGTGATTTGATGGAGGAATATTCAAATGAGTGAGGAGTAAATGATGAGGATCTATCTACTACAATCTCTTCTCCTTGTCTCATTCAAGTTTCTGCTCTTAATTAGCCAAAATTTCCATGACTTTCTCTCAAAAACCTGCAATTAATGCACATTAGTCCACTAGGCATAATATCACACTTTTACTCATCTCATTAAGAAAAATATAATCAAAATATGTAAGAAATTATGAGAAGAGTTGATTTAAATAAGCTAGGAGGTGTATAAAGGTCCATATAGTTACCCAAGCATGAGGCTCATCATCACCCCCATACTGAAAGTGTTGCTTATCCTCTGAGCAACTCAATCTATTTCCATGTATTTCATTGCTCTAGTGGCCTCCCTGACATCCCATGCTTCTACTATAGTTTCCTCTTCTTGTGCATAGAATCATGCCTTCCTCTCCACATCCTCAAACTGATTTCTTTATTACTCTTCCTTCCTTCCTTCCAACATTCCTAAGAGTAGTGGTGGACTGAGTCTCAAGCCAATCTGATTGACTTTGAGTCTTTGGAGAGCTTGCTCATACATTGGTGTTTTGTTTAGTGCTTCTCTCATTCTCTGAGGAGAACGACACACTTCGTTTTTCAAGATGTAAGGCAAAGTGTTCCATCTCCTTTGGCAAGATTGCATGTTTTCATCCCCTAACAACATGAACATGTCCTCAAAGTGTGTGATTTCTTGCTCTTGGCCAGCAAGGTACCTAGGTCCAAGTTTAGGGTCATTTACAATCAGATTGTGGGTGCCGATAACAACCATTGGATTTGATTGCTCAACTCTTATCATGAGGGGTTATGTCTCTTCTCTTGTCATTAATTTCTTTATTTCTGCAGCTCTTTCCTCCTCATGATTCATCCATGATGCCAAAGCCATCAATTGCAAGTCCCCTAGTTTTGAATTAGGGTCCCACACATTCAGATCTGTCAAGGCCAAGTTTGTAGGTAAAACTTAGACATTTTAGCTCTATCCTCCAAGGTGCTTTGATCAAAGAGATAAATGAATTGTCTATAGTCTTGGAATGGCATAGTGTCTCTTTGTGCTAAAGTCTTGATTTGGAATTGTAGCCACTATTCCTTAAGATACAATGCATAGTACTTTGCTGACATCCTACACTGGATTTCCTCTAAGGATAGACTGGCCATGGATGCCAATTTACTTTCTCTCTCTTGTAATTGTCCCCTTAGCCATGAATTCTCTGCTTCACTCTGAGTTTTCATCATTTCCTCTTTGTCCCTTAGGCTGCTTAGTTCTTTGCCCATATCCTTTACTTTCTCCTCCGTGTGGCCTATATCCTCCACTCCTTTAGATTTGGCAATTTGTATCCACCTATGCATTCTTGCCCTTTCTTTATCAAGCTCAAAGAATAAGGGGATGGAAAATTTCTGTGGAATGACCCTACCCCCTTCCATGAACCTGTAGTAGGAGTCAAGGTTGGGTTGAGGACTAGGTTCCCTCAGTTCTAGATCCTCCTTCTTTGTTTCTTGCTGCATGATCCCTTCTTTGTCCAATTTTTTAGTTTCCTGTAGGTTTCGCAGAATTTCTTGTAGGATGGCCTCTGCTTCCTATAGGTCCTTCTGTGTATCCTATAGGGGACCCTTTCCTTTGGAAGAGGCAGACCTGGTGATAGGCCTCCTAACATAAGTGATGGGAGATTTGGGAGAGGTTTGTCCTGATGATTCTCCTCCTTGATTTTTCACAAGAGGAGCTACCTTTTCCTATTACTTTTGGGAGTTTTCAATGAAAATAAGAACTTTGGTGGGTGTTCAAGGTTTTTCTTTCTTTGATCCTTGTACTTTTTCTTGTCCTAAAGTACAAAGGAGTTTATCTCTATCTCTTTCCTTTTTGTTTGATAGGGGTACTTAGGGCAGTGAGTGCAATTTCTGCCTATTTCTCAAAGGGTTCTGGAGATACCCTTGGTGATTCCTCCCTTCTTTGCCTTGCATTATAGACCTCTGTTCTTCCTTGTCTTTTGTTTCCTCTTTTCCATTTTCCTTCTCATCCTTGTCTTTCTCTTCTGTTTCTCCCTCTAGTTCCTCACTTTGTTCATCAGTTTCTTCCTTTGCATCTTCTTTTGTCTCTTCATCACTTTCCTTCTCCTTTTCTTCCTCTTCTTCCTCCTCTGTTCCTCTTCATCTCTCTTTGTTTCTTCTTCATCCTTTTCACTAGCAGTGGGGCTTTTGTCATATTCAATGGTTTTTTTGTCTCCCTCTGTCCGCATGTCTCTGAAATTTGTCCATGTAATACAGAGTCTTAGGTTTTGGAGGGAATATTCTAAGATAAGTTTAATTAATCCACAATGGGATAACTGTTGATGGTTTCCTCCCTGCACCTTGATACTCATATCTATCATTGATTAAAGCAAAAAGTAGGGTATGCTTAGTCTATTTTGAGGAGGTGTGTCTGCTCCAAACCTTAGCTCTTAGAGAAGCCTAAAATGGTACCCATATACCACACTGTACCTACCTTCACATGATATATACTTAATGAGGTGGTAGCTAATTTCATTCCAAGGATACGGCAAGATTTCTCTTTTAAACCCATTTTTGTCTTCCATTGCCTCCTCTCCTTCCAAAAAGAATTTCTTCTTTGCAATTTGGTTGTTATCCTTATCTCCCTTTTTCCAAGTCAACAGTAAAGGAAGTGTCATGATTCTGCTTATGACTTCAGGGGTGATTTCTACAGAGAGGCCTTTCAGCACAGTAGTGGCATGGGTCCTAGTTAGTGGTATGAGGGAGAAAGAAAAGTCTTTGGCAACTTCATCATCATATCCCCTCAATTTTTCAAAGAAACCCATCCAATTGTGCCTTGTGAATATCTCTACTACAAGAGGGTGTTGATGAATTATCATTGTGTTGGTGGGTTCCCTCTTGTTAAATCCCCTTGTCATTTTTCTCTGATGGATGTGGAGGGTTGTATAGGTCTAACTCCAATTTCTAATGGGTGAGAGATTTTAAATGAAAATTTTGTGTACAATTCCCCTAGACTGCAATCTCTTTAACAAAATAGAAGGCTTTTTTATATTTTTTTTTTACTTGGAAAATGTGGGAAGGTATAGCTCCTACCTCCTTGTCACTTCCTGATGAAGCCAACTTTGGTTTTTCCCTTCTAAAATTCTCACTACCAATCCTGTAAATGACTGTTCTATATCTTGTAGGATCTCCTATAGGTTTTCCTGTAGGATCCTGTAGGTGCTCCTGCGCTGAAAAACTTCTCACTGTCTTTCCTATGGACTGCTTTAAGGGTCGAGAGCAAGCTTGCTTTGATGTAGCCTCGAGATTGTGAAATGCCTCCTATGCATGGGAATCAATGTTTTATTTCCTTAAAGGGTGATTTGAGTGGGATGGTGTGCTGGAAACTGAGGTACGAGTACCCATTTTTGGATCGTTGGTCCCACTACCACATCATCATTCTCCTTACCTCGTAATCAACTCCCACTTTGGGCATCTGTAACTTAACCACTTTCGACCTCATCTCTTTTTTCTCATGATTTGACTACTGCCACGTGTTTAATGAAATAATTGTATTCTCCTCGTTGACTAACTGAAGGTGGTCAGGTTAACTAGCCACCTTTGCTTATAAAACCAACTCTTTCACAAATCTACATGTTTGATCTTATTATTCTAACAAGAGAGCTTAAGTGAGGTAACATAGCTATGGTAATATGCCTTGATGCTACTTGTTAGAGAGTGAAGTCCTCGTTGTGTATGTGCTACACGTGATTTTATCTTCTTTTTTAATATTCTCCTTTGATGTTTTTCTTTGATGTGCAAGTACTAGATGCTGATGCTGATGATCCTACTACTGATGCTAAGCTCTAGAGGAGCTTCTTTGACATTTGGATGTCCATGCTGAAGCTAACTGCAACCTGTGATTTTTTGTTTTGTGGGAAAGGCTGCTACAGGATGTCCAATAGCTGCCTCTCCCCCAAATTTTTATTCATTCCTTCACTTTTGGAGCATGAGGATGGTTGTCATGGGTAGAGAATGGGTATAGGGATTGGTGAATGAGAGGTATAGCCTTCAGGTGTTTTTCCCTTGTTCTCTATCGTTACGCTCTTTTATTTGTCTCTTTTTCTCTGAAAACTATAATTTTTTGTAACTGACTTATTGGATGAATGCAGGGGTAATCATGGTGGAGAGAGGCATGGTGATGAGATGGTGAAGTAATTTTTTTTTTTTTGACACAAGTAGGTCTTCTCCTTGCTCTAGGGTCACTTTCCTTGGGATTCCCAAGCCACTATAATTCTGACAGGATCATCCTATAGGTTTTCAGGGAATCCTGTAGGTTTACAAAGAATCCTATAGAAAACACAGAACCCTTGCAAACTAAGCTAGGTGAGTCCATAAATGGGGGGAATGATGGGATGATGAAGGATATGGAAATGAGGAACGAAAACATGAACTGTATAGGTCCTTTTGATTCCCTCTTATTGCTCCCATCCTCCTCTTGCTGACCTGCAAACAAAATTTTCAAAGTTTTCTTTCCTCTCTTTTCTTTTTTTTTTGAAAAGAATCAGTCCGCCTCCAAGAGGTTTTCATCCTAACTGCTTGCCCTAGATGCCTCAAAAGAGGTTTTCACCTAGATATCTTTTTATCTCTTTTTTTTTTGACACCATTGGGCTGCCTCAAGAGGTTTTCAACCCAACAGTGGGACTCAGGTGCCTCATGGAGGTTTTCAACTAAGTCTCTTTATTTTTTTCTCTTTTTTCATCTTTTTTTTTTCTTTTTTCTTTTTTTCTTCTTTCCTTTTTAGTGACTTGATGGGGTGAAGCTGAGACTTGTTCCACTACCATCACTATCTTGTTGATGCCCTTAATGAATTCTTTCTTTGACAAGTGCTTCTTGTAGACCTTCAATATGTGCCCATTGACAAGTAAAGGAATAGCCTCTACATCAATGGTTCTTATCTGCACTGAACCATTATCATGACATTTATTTATGACATAAGGCCCTAACCATCTAGTCCTTAACTTGCCTTTAAAATCCTTGTATCTAGAATCATACAACAAAGCCCAATCACCTTCTTGAAATAGTTTGTACTTTATTTTCTTTTCATGCCAGATCTTCCTTTGAACTCGAGTCACCTCTGTGTGTGGGAGGGATTGCATTATAAAATCATATAACCCATTCAGCTGGAGAAATCTCTCTTGTTGTGCACTAGTGAGATCTAGATATAGTTGTACTATTATTCTTAATGTGTTGTATTCAAATTCAATGGACAACAAGGCCTTCTTCCCATAAACCAACTCATAAGGAGTGAATCCAGTGGTGGTCTTCCAGGTGGTATTGTAGGCCCAAGTGGCCTCAACTAGTCTATCTGCCCAATCTTTTCTGCTACAGCTAATCACTTTGGTCAGACTGCCCTCCAGCGCTCTGTTGGTCACCTCCACTTGCCCACTAGCTTGTGGGTGGTAAGGAGTGGATGTTCTATGCTTGATCTTGTGGTGGCTTAACAAATTTTCAATCGTGTGAGGTGTAAATTAGCTACCTTGATCAGTGACCAGTTCTCTAGGATACCCAAACTTATAAAATACATTTTCCCTTAAGAACTAAACTACTTTCTCCTCTATTGCTCCTTTAATAGCCTTGGTTTCAACCCACTTGGTTAAATAATCAGTGCACACAATAATGTACTACTTTTTCATGGATGGTGGGTCAATGGGTCCAATGAAATCCACACCCCACTTGTCAAACGGCTCGAAAGTCACTTAAGGTTACAGAGGCATTTCATCCCTTGGAGTAGGTTTTCCCATCCTTTGGCACCGATCACATTGACTAGTATACCTCCTCACATCTTGGTGAAGAGAGGGCCAATAATAACCAGCTTGTAGCACCTTAAATGATGCCCTCCTCCCTGACACACCTTCTTGGAATTTGATCTAGGCCTAGTTTGAAGAGGTTTCCCCCAATCCAAGTGAATTGGGCGCTCTTCCTCATAAAATATCTTTTCTCTTTGGAGGACAAGTTCAGTGGAAACTGTGCAGACACCAAGTAGTTTTCTATGTCAGCAAACCATGGAGAGAGAACTTAAATCGTGAATAAGTGTTCATCTGGTAACTGATCATCAACCATTCCTTCCTCCCCTGTAGGCAAAGTTAATCTGGATAAAAAAAATCTGCAACAACATTCTCCTTGTCAGGCTTATCAATAATAGTTAGATCAAACTGTTGTAATAAAAGTAACCATCTAATAAGTCGGGCATTCAAATTAGGTTGATTCATCAATTATTTAATTGCAACATGGTCAGTATGTACAAATGTTTGGTAACATGTAATGTAATGCCTGAATTTTTTCAATGAATGCACAACAACTAGGAGCTCCTTTTCAGTCACTATGTTGTTCAGTTTTGCCTTTGACAGATTCTTACTAATGAAGTAAATGGCATAAGGTAACTTGTCATCTATCTGGCCTAGAGCTGCTCCTATGGATTTGTGAGAGGCATCAACACGTATATGGAAAGGAAGAGCCCAATTTGGGCCTCAGAGAATATGTGCAATGGTCAACTTGTCCTTCAAGGTGTACAGGGCCTCTTGATAGCTTTTTGATCATAAAAATTTAGAGTATTTAGCCAATAACCCAAATAAAGGAGAAGCTAACTTGCTGAAGTATTTTATGAATCTCTAATAGTATCCAGCTAAACCTAGAAAGCTTCTGACACCTCTCTATTTTTGCGGAGATGGGAACCTTTGGATGATGGCTATCTTATTTGGGTCCACCTGCAGTCCTTTCTGGGATATTGAATGACCTAGAACAGTCCCTGCAGTCATCAAGAACTCACATTTTTTGGGACTAAGAGACAGGTTCATTTAAATGCATTTGTTCAACACCTTACCTAAGTTGGACAAAACCTCCTGGAAATCACACCCATAGGGTGTAAAATCATCTATATAAATTTCTACTGCATCATGGGCTAGCTCAGCAAAGATACTTAGGACTGCTCTCTGGAAAGTGGCAGGGGCATTTCATAGGCCAAAAATAAGGACCCTATAAGTGAAAGTACCCCAAGTACAAGTGAAGGTGGTTTTATCTTGGTCTTCTGGGCTGATCTAGATTTGATTGTACCTACTAAACTCATCTAGGAAAGAGAAAAACTTCTTCCCTGCCAGGCCATCTAACACTTGGTCAATAAAAGGTAGAGAGAAATGAAATGGTCCTTCTTTATTTAACTCTCTGTAATTGACACAAATCCTAAACTTCCCATTTTTCTTTGGGACCAACACCAAAGGAGAAACACACTCACTGTCTGAGATAGGGTAAATAAATCCTGCATCTAGCAGCTTTTTTAGTTCTTCTTTGACTATATCCTTGAGAGTTAAATTCATTCTCCTTTGGGGTTGTCAGACTGGTTTGCAACCTTCTTTGATATAAATGTGGTGAGTACACGCCGAGGGGTGAACTCCCTTCAATTCTTTGTAACTCCAAGCAAAGACATCCAGATGTTCCTTTAGCATGTTGCACAACTTTTCTTCTTGGTGTATAGAAAAAGAGGGGTTAATTATCAAAGTTATTTCAGGGCCGCATTCTATGGTTTTGACACGGGTAGGGTTTGAATCAGCTAAGCATAGATCAATATGATGGGTGTTATGGGTTTCCTTTACTACTTCCTCTAAGGATAAGGTGCTAGGAGTTGGAATTTGGAGTATGTGTTCAATCAAATCATCTTCATCTGGTTGTCCTCCTCCCATGGATGTTTCTAAAGTATAGATTTGGGTTGATTAGACTTCATCTTCTTCCTCCTCTTCTAGCCATAAAGGTAAGTCATGTTCTAGAGATGGTTGAGCAGGAGGGTACAAGACTAACTACTTGGATAGATGCCCATTTTTTTTAGTCATATTTCCAGCCCTGCCACTGATGTAGGCATCAACAATGGCTAACTAGGGCCTCCCAAGGATGAGAGGATAACCAGTAACTTGGCCTTAGGCTGGAGAACTAGGAAGTCTGCAGGGTACTCCCAAGAGTCAATGGAGATCATCACATCCTCAATAATCCCTTCAAGGGTCACTGTGGAATGGTCTGCAAGTTGTAAGACTATTGTGGTCTTGGTCTTTCTTAATGAACCCTCGAGATTGAGCTAGAGCATGGTGTCCTTATTCATTACATTAATGGCAGCCCCAAGATCAATCAAAGTGTGTGGGACAATGGTGCCATTGATGTGCACATCTACTACAGGGCTTCCAGGGTCCAAATAATTTGGGCAAATTACCTGCCCCAACATTAAGTCGGATAATTGTCTAATGCCATTAATGGTAGGGGTGTCTCTTTTTCACCTCCCTGGATGTTTGAAGCACTTCTCTTTAATCAAATTGTTGTAAATAGGTACATCCTTGATGGCTTGGAGAGGTGGAATTTTGACATAGATTTTTCAATTCACCCAACAGTTCATCCTCTTCTGGGGTAGGTTGGACTGGATGAGTTAATCTCTCAGGAAAGGATGGTGGATTTACTCTAGGGATGTTTTCCTCTCTTTGCTCCTCACTCTCCCTAGGTGGAGGTGGAGGTTGGTTGTCCAGGAGTACTCTCCCAATTCTCAGGTTGATTTCCTGAATCTCCACAACACAAGCAAGATAGGATGTCTCTCACTGTACACTTGTTGTTCCTATCTGTTGTTTGGGTTCAGATTTGGCTAGGTAGGCATATGAGGTTGTTTAGGTGGAGTAGGGTGTAAAAGTTGTGGTTGGGTAGGTGGTGAAGGCAATAAATCTAGAGCATTGTTGTATGGGGGCCTCCAACCCTAGGGTGGTGCATTCCACTGAGGTTGTGGCAGAGCATATGGCTGAAATGGCTGGCTGGTCAGCTGAGAATGGTACTGAGGTGCAAAAGACCAAGGAGAAGGTGTAAACAAGTATGGATGAGAAGGGGGTCCCCAAGAGGGAATGGATGTGGTCTGGTTAGGGTTGTAATATGCATGGGATGACCCTTGCATCCCCTACTAGTATGGTCGAGGCCCATGAGGTCTCATTTGATTTATGTAGTAGAGTTGTTCAGTCACCCCTTCAATTCCATGATACACAAATTTTAGTCCAGGTAGAGAAGGGCACTTGTCTGTGGAGTGGTTTCTTCAGAGAGCGAACAGATGTCAATCAGATTTAATGGACATTTATTCCTAGGGTGCCTCCTTATGCATCTAGGGTAGAAAATGGCTAAGGCTCTCTTTACTTCCTCCTGCTTTCTCTTGATGTGTATATTTTCCATTTGTAGGGCAAGGGTTTGCAGCATTTCACTCTTGAAATCTTCCAATATATTTCCAATTTCAACTTTGATGGATGTATTGGAAGAGGATGGACTAGCCATTGGTTGACTATCCCTACCCTTTTTCCTAACTGCCCTAGAATGGTTCCTAAAGATGGTCGTGATATCTTCATAGGGTAGCTGGTAGATGTCCCCTCCTACTAGAAGGTTTAGTGTATCCAGAAGATCTTCCCTTACCCCTCTAAGCAGGACTAGCTTCAATGACTCAAGATCAAGTGTGCACCTAGCCCTTTTGTAGCTAAGTTGGAATCATTCTTCATAATCCTCTAGGGATTCATCATGCCGTAAGGTCATCCTAAAAATTTCCTCTTTAGTGTCTTTAGACCTACAGTAGTCTCGATACGTGTTGTTGAAGGCTTACTGCATCTGAGCCCAGATTGTGATGTTATCCCCATGTAAACCCATGAACTAGCGCAAAGCTATATCCTTGAGAGTGGATGGGAATAGTTTCAACTTCTGCTCATCATTGGTGTAATCATAAGTTCTATATATGACAACAAACTCAAAAAAGAAAGTGTCTGGATCTTCTGAGATTAGGACATGGAAATGAAGAAGAGAAGAGGGACTTATGTTTTTCATCTTGGTATCCCCATTAGTTTCTCTGATAGGAAAGACGCCCTCAATTCTTTCTCTATCTCCTCTGTCATTTATGTTTTCATCCATTAGGTCAGTTGGAATGGGTCCTCCTTCATCTTCTCCCCCTGTAGGCTCTTCAAATATCGCTGGTTGTTCACTGAAGGGGTCCTCCAATTCATAGCCACTGAAGAAGAGGGAAGGTTGGCTATTTGAAGTGGTGGGGTAGTTGGTAGAAATTTTCCTAAGTTATCCCTATTCCTACGAGGCATGAAAGAAGTGTTTCTGTTTTGTTTTGTGTTTTTTTTTTCAAGCTTTGAGACTAATTGTAGAATTTAAATCACAAACTGAATGGAAACTAACTAACTGGATGAAAACTAACTGCTTGAATGAAATCTCACTTGCAGAATGGAAAAGAAAGCAAACTAACTTACAATTACTTTTGCAGAAATGAAGCTAATAGCATAATCTTAGAGATAAGAAATGGAAGAAATAAAGAATAAATCACATCTTACTTAGACACCTCCCTGGAAATGGCGCTAAAAATTGATGAGCACCAGTATTGTAGTAAGAATGTTGCAACTCCTGGGGCTACCAACTTTACTTTATCAACCTAGGGTTCGTAAAAACTTGGAGGTGACAGTAATGTATACAAAAGTAGATGTGATGGATCCACCTTTGTCACTGCCTAGCTGGCGATACACCACTTATGGTTTTTCAAACCAGACTTCTATTGATTCGGAAGAAACTTGATTACCAATGAGAAAAGAAGGGAAATTTGCACTGAAGGAAATCTTGTCTACTGCAGTAAGGAAAAGACTGAAATCAAATGTTAAACAAACCATTCATCTAACTAACTACTAAGAGACTTTGCTTCAAAAGAATGCTAAATTAAAATATGTGCAATCCTATTGTCCTAGGCATGCAATTTGAAATATCCAAACATTCTACTGATGTGCATGTAAATGAACAAAATAACTCTTCTTTCCTCTTTTTTTTTTTTGTGTGAAATGTGATTGCTAACTTCTCTTGGTGGTGTGGCAGGTGGATTAGGGATGATGGTGATTGGTCAGATGGCTTGGGAGGCAAGTAGGGATCTTCTCCTATCTTCCTATGGGATTTTTCCACAATTTGGCCTCAAAACAGGGCACGATAGGTCAACCTGCAGGATGTCCTAATGCTCCTACAGGATACAGCTAAGAGTGAGAGGAGGGTTTTGGAAGGTGATGCAAGGCTTAGGGAAGGTGAATGGTGGGTAAAATGAGGCAAGGGAGTGCCTAGGACTTCTTCAGAGCTCAAAACAGAGTCGTGAGATAGTTGGATTTGCTCAACAAGCTTGAAGAAGTATTCTTATGGAATGATGAATTTGGTGAGGGATTTAGTGAAAGAAAGTGATAACCATGAGTGGATGAGGTTAGGATGGCGTTTATGGTCATGAAATCTCTTTGTACTACTAAAACTCCTGCACTGCATCAATCACTGACATTTTATCCATGAATCATGTTAAACAAGAAAGATTTTCAATTAACTAGGGAAAAACAAAATTTTATTATCTAGTTGCATATGCATGGGAAATATTATAGAATGATGTGAAGTATTTATGAGATCTAATGTAGGGCTTAAGACATCAAAAATGGAAATTACATCATATTCTTGAAAACTAGCAAAATGTTGGCCTAAGTAACAAAAAACCCTAATTTCCATAATTTTGTCTTTTTGGGGCTGCACAGGAGTTCTTTCCTCAAACGATGGCCCCTAAAGGGAGGAGTGAGGCTAGATCCACCCACTAACATCTTTTGTATATTCTTTTACCTTCCTAAGCTACTACTATGACAATGCACAAATGGAAGAAAACTAATCAAATCCATAGCTACTTGTAATGAAATAATGCTAAAGACAATTCAATCATTAATCTATGAAATCAACTAAGCATACAAATACAAGAAGAGGAGCCTTTGTTGCTAGGGTTGGGACCTAACCCAAGAGCTTCAACCCTCTGGGTCAAATCAGTGCTGGATCAAGGAAATGCTCATTCTCATTATCAAATCAGAGAATTACATAACAGTGTCTTCAACAAGTCTTGAACTCGAAAAATTCTTAGTGATTTTACATAAAAGAATTCAAATTCTAATGAGGCTCTAGGCCTGCTTATTTATAAAAATGAAGTCTCCAACGACTTCCTTATATCTAGGGAGGCTCAGCTCCCAAACTCAAGATGAACTGGCTCTTTAACTGTCACTCGCTCGATTGCCTTTTGATCTTCATGGCTCAGCTACTAGCAACTTCGAGCTAGTGTGATTTGATGGAGGAATATTTGAATGAGTGAGGAGTAAATGAGGAGGATCTATCTCCTACAATCTCTCCTCCTTGTCTCATTCGAGTTTCTGCCCTTAATTAGTCAAAACTTCCATGATTTTCTCTCAAAAACCTACAATCAATGCACATTAGTCCACTAGGAATAATATCTCACTTTTATTCATCTCATTAAGAAAAATATAATCAAAATATGTAAGAAATTATGAGAAGAGTTGATTTAAATAAGCTAAGAGGTGTATTAAGGTCCATATAGTTACCCAATGATGAGGCTCATCATCTAATTATCGAAAATTAATTACTCCTATAAGGAAATATTATTTTTGGCCTGGTATGGAAAGTGAAGTGGAAGAATATGTAGGAAATTGTTTGGAATGTTAACAGGTGAAGGATGAACATCAACATCTTGCAAGCTTACTTTACCCATTACACATCCTTGAATAGAAATGAGAAATTATTACATTAGATTTCATTACTAGTTTACCTAATTCCAAGAGGAAAATTATTCTATTATGGTTGTAGTGGATAATTAAGTAAATATGCACATTTATTCCAGTGAAATCAACTTATAAAACTGTTCAGATTACTGACATTTTTATGCTAGAATTTTTTAGATTACATGGTGTACCTCAAGTAGTAATTTCTGACAGAGATGTGAAATTCACTTTTGTCTTTTGGAAGACTCGCTTTATAATATTTGACACTCAAATATAGTTCAATACTGCTTAACATCCACAAATGGATGAAAAAATTGAACGAATGAATCAAGTACTAGAGGATATGTTAAGAATGTACGTTATGCAACAACCAACAAAATGGGAAGACTATCTTCACCTGGTCGAATTTTCTTACAATAATAGCTACCATGCCTCCTCAAGCATGAGTCCATTCAAAGTGTTATATGGATGAAGATGTAGAACAACTATTAGCTGTAATAATCCCGAGGATAAATTAACATTAGGAGTTGACATGTTAAAAGAGATGGAACATATTGTGAAGAAAATGTGGATGAACTTGAAAGTTTCCCAAGATTGACATAAGACTTATGCAGACAAAAAACAAAGTTATAAGTAATTTTAGGTGGGGAATCATGTGTATATGAGGGTCAAACCCAAAAAGCATACCTTGCGGTGGGGATTTTGTGCAAAACTAGCTCCTCGATTTCGTGTCCCTTTTCAAATTCTTGCTCAAATTGGACTTGTAGCCTATTAATTGGCTCCACCTAATCACATACGTGTACATAACATATTCCATGTTTATTTACTAAAAAATTATGTTTACAATCCTAGACACATTATTAATTGGTAGGATATACATGTAAGCAATGAATGGATTAACTTTATATGTATATTTCTTAAATTGTTGGTTAATGAAGACTAACGACAACCTTAATGACTATGAATATAGGTCAAACTAGATGGAGAATTCTTGGTCAAACCTCTTTTTATTCGTTATCAGAGAGAAATAATACTATGGAAGCGAGCTATCACCCAGGTTAAGGTGTAGTGGAAGCACATTAGCCCAGAAGAGGCTACCTGGGAAGATGAAAAATTTATATGAGAAGCATATCCTACCCTGTTCTAAGGACTAAAGAAAACACCAAGGAAAATGTTTCACTTAAGGGGTGGGAGATGTAATATCCCCTCATAAACTTGTAAACATTTAATTACTACAGTTAGGAAAAACTATTTCATGTTGCCGATCATGTGAAGGTCGAATAATTACTAGAATAAAATGTTTTGTTTAATTTATTAAATGCATAAATGCTTTATGAGGTTAGCCATAAAATCACATTGGAAAGTAATGTTCAGAAAAGTTTCACATTCCAGGCAATTGAAAACAGTTACAGGCAAGGTGGTTTCATGCCCAAACTCCTCCATGGGAATAAAACTTCTCAATGGGAAGAGGGAGCCAAGAGGGTAAGAGAAAAACTTGAGGAAACCTTGAAGGAGAGATAGACTACAAATTGAAAACCTCTGACATGACATTGTGGAGGAAGGAAGGATGCTACCAACATAAGGAATTCTTAAGTTTGTTGGCTAGTGGAATTCCAATTGGATCCTGTGTGCTTAGTCTTGAAGACCCTAGACTAGATCTTGTTGGGATTAAAAGGTATATGGGTTGGACTTGTGTAGGTCATTGTTATGAAATTGTTCTAGTCTATGTGAAGCTGGCTCTGGGGGTGGGTTTCCAATGGTGTTACTAGTTCTCATAGGTTGGGTGGAGCATCCTTTCCCTTGTGATTTTATGGCTGCCTCAAATAACAAGAGAAATTAACATATAAGTATTAAGAAAGTTTGTTTTTCTATTGGTTAATGTTTCAGAAATAAAAATTGTTGTTTATACTATGAAGTATGTTTAAGATTGAAACTGTTTTTTATACTGTGAAATCTATTTAAGAATGAAATTGTTGTTTAATAGTGTGAAATATGTTCAATACTAAAAACTATGTTTATACTATGAAGTATTTTCAAGACTGAGGCTATTATTCATTCCATGTAGTCTCTAACTAAAAGAAAAGAGAAAAGGTTTGACAATAGAGAAGTCAAGGCATAATCTTGTGGTGAACTTAGGGTTAGTTCCCGGGCCAAGCTGAGACTGTCAGTAGCTTAGGAACAATCTCAACTCACAAAGAACATTGGTGTTGAAAGTAAAAACAGAAGAGTGAAGTAAATTCCTACACAAGAAATCTATAAATTAAATACAAATTAGCAGTTGTATATACAGTGAGATAACATAGATAACCTGACTATAATTCTCAAAGTGAGAAAATAAATCTATAACCAAGATAGAATAAATGTTCCATGTATACAGAAAACCCAGAACCGATGTATAATCACTTTAAAACTACGAACTATATAAAAAAAGTAATGGCACAAGATATTTATAATATCGAGAAAATGAATGGTAACATGTATCGAAGATAATGCAATCTTTCGAACCCAATTTGAACCCACACTATGACAAGGGAACATTGAATATTATAGTCAAAATACAACTTTAAGCATCAAATAATTGCCTACATTAATGACTATATATATAGTCAATGCGTTGAGAAACTTATTCTATGAAGGATAGAAATGCAACATTTCGCTGGAAAGAAAATCATTGAAAGTGACTAAATAGAAGTTTATATTAACACTAGAGAGATTTTGGATAAAAATATAACCATCACCGGTCCTTAATAGTTTAAAACATTTAGTATCCAATAACTTTAATAATTACAAGAAATGATTATGGAGAACCCAACAGAAATTGAGAAGTGAACAATGACTGCAACGAGTTAATTCCAAATACAAGCATGAAATAATAAATATTATCAACCCTGTTTTGTGAAAAGTTTAAGAAATAGTATATCAACAACTCTAAGGATTAGCCACATAAAACCTAGCTTAGTGGCAAGCCACACAAGCAAAAAAAAAAATTTCGAAAGCGGGAAACTAGGTAACCCTAAGGTGAAGCTTTAGTCAGGCGAGTTCCCAATAGTACCTAGAGAAGAATGAGAAGGAGAGATGTTAAAAGCCTCAATAAAAGGTCATCAAACTCATGCACTAACTATTGAAGGTCGCAACTAAAATCCCTGATCTGCAAAGGAACAGGGATTATGAAAACTGTTAGGGTGAATCATTGTAAGTTGCAATTTTGAACGAAATAGCTAGTAAATAAAATTTGGGAGAAATGTTTATCTAGAATGGTGCCTTCTCTCCTTGACAACTCCTAATTGTGCCCCTAAAATCCAATTAGCCAAAATTGTTACAAATATTTGATAGAGAACCAAGTGGGAAAAATAAAAGAATATACATACAAACCTTATATGTTGAAGGGTGAACCATAGACATATTTCATCAAATAGTTGAGCCTCACAATCTCCACAAAATAATGTCTATGAATAACCATGACAAGGGTTGTGAATGTAATCAACAAACACTAATACCAAGCTCAAAAACCACAAAAACCTCACAATCTCCACAAAATAATGTCTATGGATAACCATGACAAGGGTTGTGAATGTAATCAACAAACACTAGTACCAAGCCTAAAAACCACAACAAAACTAGAGGAAACAAAATAAGCAACTAGTAAATGAAAAAACCCTCATACATGCCAAAGAGAAATCTTTGCAAAAAGATAACCATGAAATTAATTGATTGAATGAGCGACTTGGTGCTGGATGGAGCGGTTTAGGAGTAAACAATAACATGATTTCCACAAAAGTGTTATCGATCCATTTTCAACAAAGGAAGAACAACAAATAAGTCACATATGATGACAAGGTTGAAGGTTGGTTACTCTCTAACCACCTCTTCCACATCACACTATAGATTCAACCCTAACAAATGTGTGTTGTAGATAAAAAAACCCTCACACTTTTGAAGACCATCAATCACCAAGTGACATACAATTGGAGTGACTTCGTGATAGTTCGGAAGTCCTTTTATGTAAAGGTTATAACATATATTATCACTCAAACCATATATAGAACATAGTTTGTGTGATCATAATAAGAACCTAAGGATAAAGTTACCTTAATGGCATAACAGAAAAGAAACATAAATGAGACAATCCAATGTCTAGTAAAATAACTGGTAAAAGCAATTAATACATAGATAAAAAAAAAAAAAATAAATAAAAAAATAAAAAAATAAAAATTGTTGTGATATCTTACAAGGTCTTTCAATGAATATATTCCATTTCTTCCATTTTCATCCTCCATATTGAGAAACTCACCCTGGGAAGTTTTTCAATACTTGTGAGTGACTCCCTACTAGCCACTTGTAAATGAATCCCACTAAATCTCCAATAAGAACCTTGCTAATATGAAGTCACGTATAAGTATTGAAAAACTTACTAGGATGCATATCACAATATGGAGGTCGAAAATGGAAGATATGATTGAAAAATTTGCACCAAACCATTGAAAGTAAATTAAAGAAACCCCATCCATGACAAACGAAGATTGGGAGAATTTAGATCAAAAGGCAATTGCCACTCTTCGACAATATTTGGCAGACATGGTTCCACACAAATATCAAATATGTAAATAATTTAATAGATATGTAACTACATAATAATAATGAAAAATATATCTAAATAATTAAAATTTTGAATCAAATATCTTAAAGAAATTTTGTAGATCTGAATAATAACAGGTGAAATAAAATCATAGAACCAAAATAGAGAACAAATTTAAGTGAAAACTCAATCGGGAAAACCCACTATAAAAGAGATCTATAGTTTTACTATTAAATAAAACTTCCAAATAGTTGGGTTTTTGTTAGCTCCAACCTTTTTGCCTTCTCACCCCATTTCCAATGTCTAACCAATAGTACATATAAATAGTGATGCAGGAGCATCCAGCTAAGGCACCATGACCGGGTGTTGGTCTCTACCAAGTTGGAAAGTTGAGTTAACATCTTTTTTGTCTTATATGTTTAGTTTGTCAGAGTAGGAGGTAGGATTTTGTTTTTATCTTAATCTCTGTATTGGTCAAAAGTAGTTTGGTCGGTTAGAGCTACTTACTTGTCTGTCTTTAATAAACAGTGGATTAATAATTGTCTTGTTATTTTAAGAGGAAAAGACAAATGTGTCTAAAAGGGAAATCTTGTCACAAAGACAGAACATAATACTTAATAGTTTTATAACTATAAGGTCTACAACTGAAGGTAATTGTACAGTTTCATTAACTGTAAACAAAAACATATAAATTTAACAATTAAAGTCATGTACAGGGTTTAGCACTTCTTGCATTCTAGTAATAATAATAACAGAGCAAACAATTCAATCCATTTGTGCGTTCTACTTTACTTTCGTTGTGCTTCCTAATTAACAAACATCTGAATAGACAACATAATGTTCACATTCGTTGTGCTTCCTAATTAACAAACATCTGAATAGACAACATAATGTTCACAGACCATTTCATTTAATTCCTTTTGTCTTTCCTGAGAAGACAGTCCTAACAGCGAGACAGAAAAGAAAATGCCAGAACGAGGGTTTATATTTCTATTGAAGAAAATAACGTTGACTGAATAGGAGCGAACACAAATAAGTTCCAGGATAGGTAAAGCATCCACAGGCCATACTATAATTTCTATTTTTGAAATTGACTATCAAACAAATTACCAGAGCAACCACATCATCTTTTTTGTTCATGGAAAAACATTACAAGCATAGCCGTAGAGCAATTGAATTTCCAGGCGTAGAATCCAGATTAAAAAGAACGACGGCCTAAGCATATAATTAACATTCAAGTAAATCGAACCCAACGTTCTTTCCTGTAGATTTTTCTTCAAATTACAAAAGCAAATGTATGAAAATATACAGTGGTATTGCAAGATAAAACACGGATAGACATATACGCCAATGGACGACAAACCCTAGCTGAGGGTTTTGAAAATTGTTTTCTATACATAGCAAGTTACAGCAATAATCACTAGACAATGGAAGCCTAAGACAACAAGACAACCAGAATGCCACCTACGGCCAGGAGCCACATTTGACAAGCATCGAGGGGAGACAAACCCTCATACCCAGAGGCCTACTCTAAAAACAATACAAAGGCTGAAGATAATTCATGTTGGCAGAGCCTACCGGACAAAGACCGAAGTGCTCATTTCTAATACATCTAGCCGCAAACCCCAACACCTACAGAGAAGCCAACACACAGGTGTTAGCGCAACATTGATAGAGAAAACGTAACTACAGTGCATGAAAAGCAAATAAGTAGAAGTCACATACATCTTACCTGAGGGATTTGCAGTGAGAACAGAGGACGAGCCTTCCACCCACGAGTTCCAACCAACTGCTGAGACGAAGGAGCAAACACGTTAGAAATTGAGGAATGAAAATGGCAAATTGAATCACGGAGAGAGGAGGCTACCTGCATTGAGGCCGAGGACCGAAGAACGTCGTTGTTTCGAGCCCTGAATGCATGCCAACCACTGAGTTGCGAACCAGACCATAACATACCAAACCACGAACTCGGAACACGAAGACTTGTTGAGACAACAACCGAAAAGCATAGAGAACCACTTACCCAGGGGACGGCAGGAACATTCTCAACTGCCCAACGAACTAGGGCCAGAGACTACCCACACAAGGCATAAAGAAACAAGCACATAAGTTACATTGTTGGACCAACAAGCATACCAAGAGGCGCGCCCATAAATTGCAGCGCAGCCGCATACCCAACTAGCAGAGCCATAACCGAACAAACCCTCAGCAAGCACAAGGAAAATGACCGAATGAGCGACAGAGGAGAAGTTTTGGCAAAGCGAGGAGCGGGAAACGCAACTCGAGGCAAGTACACAGCATTGATTGCGGAAATAATTGCCACCCACCACTTTCCAGAAATTGCCACCCACCACTTTCCAGAAATATCCGAGGGCTGGTAATCACGCATCGAACCATAGTTGTAACACTTTTACCATCATACAATCATTTATACGATCATTTAATTGTCGATAGTCCGGATAGTGTTGGGCTGGTCCCATCAAATAGTCTCTCATCCAATAATCTAGATAAATATTATAAGCACAATACTATGTGCTATGAAAACCACGGGTCCAAAACTACAAACCCAAAAACTATTCTAGAAGTTTCAAGAAAGCATAATATTACATTATACTTTTATTTATTTATTTAATTAATTATTGAGAGAAAATTAAAGCAACAATAATCATAAAACATTAACTCAAGTTTACCATGGAAGAACCCCAACTCCAACGGCTCACTTCCCTGACCACCTTACAATGGAGTTTTTCAAGCTTTCTAAAGGCTTCAATACATGCAATTCTCATGAACAAAACCATGGGCCAAAAACCATTACTCTTGACCCAATCAACTTTGACTATTTCCCTAAGTCAAATTTACCTAACAAAAAACAAATTAAAAAACTATAAACTATAAAAAAAGACACACCCTTTTACAAATTACCAATAAATATTCTAATTAATAAAAATAAAATTACGATAAAAGGATGCTTGCCTGGTGCAACAAAAAAATGATATGAAGAATTATTGGAACACTCATATAAGCAAGAAGTTTCACTTGTCAACAAATGAATCTCTGGCAATATGTTAGTCCAACCTCAAAATCTCTGGTTCCGTTCCAAAATTGTGTATTCAAAGCCACCGCTGTGAAAATAACAACGACTGTGAGAAACTCTGGAATTTTATTGTAGATACGTTGCATGGGGATTTCAATGAGAAACTTCTTCGATTAACACTTACGCTTTTCTTTTCTTAATTAGTAGTATTAATCTTAATCATGTTGATTAATCATCACTGTCAACATTAATGGTTTCTGTTTGGTATGCTGATTATTTCTATACCTACTCCTTGTGGTCATCATACCTATATGAGTTTCAGAGTTGTCATCTGATTAGATATAAAAAATGATGACAACTTTTAATGATGACAACTTTTAGATCCTCTTCCTATGATATTGACTCTGTTTTCGATAAAATGCAGACATAAATTAATAACATTTTTTAAATTTTCAATTATCCAAGATTGTTATTTGAGTAATTAATTACAATTATGATGGGACAAAGATATTTTCGGTTTAACATTTTTCATTCCTATTTTGGAAAAAACACTTGTTTACCTCTCTTGAAATCATTTTAACATTTCTCCTTCCTACTGGGTAAAATTAATTTTTACCTTTCTTTAAATCATTTTAACATTTTCCCTACTGTGATAAAGAAAAGAAAAAGAAAATATTCATTTCTTTAAATCATTTTAATATTTTCCATTCCCAAAAATTAATTGTATACCCTTCTTGATATCAGTTACGGAAATATCGTTTTTTCTCTAAATTACAAATAAAATAATAATTGAATTGTTCTCTTGCTTTCTTGAAATAAGGAAATTGTGTTTTTAGTAAAAAATATAATTTAATAAAAGTGTACTTTATTTAGTTAATTTATTTAAAAGTTATAAAAAATAAAATTTAAATATTTAGATATAGAAAGAAATAATTATAATAATTTACATGGACTTGTTTAAGTAGGGGATTCAACACATTGATTTTCTTGTCATAATTGGGTGATTTTTTTTCTAACGAACATAAAACTGTGAAAATTTAAGGGTGGAAACTGATCTAATGCCCTCAAAAAGGCTATAACACTTAAAATTTTGAAACTTGACAACTCTACCTTGGAATTCCAAAAAAATCATCAACTAGAAAAACCACTTCATCCGTTTAAACTACTAACTCTTATTAATAACACTTAAAATTTTGAAACTTGACAACTCTACCTTGGATTTCCAAAAAAATCACCAACTAGAAAAACCACTTCATCTCTTTAAACTACTAATTCTTATTAAGTTGAATTTAAATTGATTGATTTGAATCATAATTTAATGTATTTACTCACATATATTTTTAAAATTATTTTTGAAGGTAAAGTGTTATGTAGACTTATCCCTCTTGTGGACAAGAGCAATCTCCCTAGACCTCAGAGAAATCTAGTAACAAACAAAACGGAAGTGCTACCTTTCCCTAGATTATGATTTACAAAAATCAACAATATGATCAAGGTCACTTACCATTTAATTGAAATTCCTTATGAAGTCCCTTTCAGAGCTTTCAACCATTCACTTCTCCTCGATGCTTTCAAAATCGTTCCAACGTTTCCCATGACTTCTCCATAATGTCATGAGGGAGATCTGCATAGACAGAAACATACACAAGATCAAATCATCTAGTATATAACATAAAATATAAATGAACTAATTAATCCAATCATATATTATAAACATATGCAATCATAATCTATGTGGGTGATCAAAGGATCTCACAAGTTGTATAAAAAAAGACATAACTGAGAAAGAACAATTGCCTTTATATTAATAAAATGGAGAATAGACTTACAACCTTGAAGCCTTGATCTTGCAAGTCCCTTCCCACAATCTCCAACCCTCTCCTTGAATGAATAGCCTTCCAACCTTATTCCTGCAATATAAGCCTACTTCCAACAATCCACTTCAATCATTAGGCTTGTGTTAGCTTTAGAGTCCAAGAAGGGGAAGTTTGGGATCAATTTCCCAAGGGATGGGATCCAGTAATGGTGGGATAGGGGTTCCACAAAGAGAGGGAGGTAGCTCCATGATGGGAGGGATCAGGGTTGAATAGGCATCCATTCGAAGCTTGTTAGTTGGGATAGATACGACTAACAATGCTTCTAGAATCACTTTTTATTTTTTCATTTATCACCTATCAAACATGTGATTTCAATGAATCCCTGCGAGATTCTAGACAAATTAGATCAAAAAATAAACCAGAAAACTTTCCAAAAAATCACATTTAAAGACTAGATTGAAAAACTTACAAAAGTGAATTTCCAAAAATAGTATCCATCGAAATATTTACCCCAGACAATTGTGGGTAATTAAAGAAACCATCATCCATGACCAATGACCGATTGGGAAAAGTTAGATTGAAAAACAATTAACATTATTCGACAAGATTTGACAAATATAATATACTTAAAAATAACTTATCAAGTGTTTGTTTCATGGATTCCATTTGGAAGAAACACATGCCAAGGGAGACTTCCCAACCATGGAATCCAAGAGATCTTCATTAGAAGGAAGAATAGCTCTCTGGAAGGAATGCGTGTGAAGAGAATCAAAAGGGGTAAGAAAATCAATTTCAAATTCCCTCATAAGGTTCCCTATGTCAATTACCGGATCTAGGTCATACGAGGATGAGCAAACAATGAGAGGCTTGCTTGCATCGGTAATTGAAAACATGGGATTGGTTACCAGATAATTAACCTGTGGCAGGGTGGATACCACTTGCATATAAGGAACATTGAGGGATGCCAAATGGTTGGTATTCGAATCAAGATCAACGAATGAAAGTTGGTCAATAGTCACAATGTTTCCATTGTGAGGAAAATACATCACGCGAAAGAGTATCGATATGACAATTTCCAAAGGGCCTTGGACTGCCATAAGATCAATACAATTTTTTTTTCCTTCCAGAGTAAAAGGTGACTTAGGAAGGATCCCTAAAGGTTAACTAATGGTTATGTTAAAAGCCAACAAATTTTGTGTAACAGGTACAAGTTGAGGGGAACCCAAAGCTTGTCAAGCGGATGAGGATAAACTATTGACAGAAGCACCTTCATATACATTTGTGCACCGCACATTCTTACCATATGCTTTCACAATGACTTGGAAACGAGTGGAAGAAGGAAGACAAAGTCCTGTCAGTCTACTCCAATCAAAGGAAATAACCTCATTACTTGGAGTGAGATCAATGGAAACAAGTGAAATGCCCCCATGTGTAGAAAAACTGAAGTAACAAGAAGAACCTGAGCAGTATTAATTTCACTCTCTAAAGGGAGAGTGAGATCGACTGAAGATGGAATTGAGCCGACCACTTGATCAACCAATGGTTCATCAACCTGAGTGATATGTGTTTCACTTTCCCATGGAAGAGTGAGGTTGACTGTACTTGGAATTAGATCAATCACTTCATCAACTAATGGTAGGTTGGGAGAACGTTTACGATAACCAGTTGGAAGTTTTTGTTGTGTAACTACAAGTGTTTCCAACAATTTTGAGGCTTCATCCATATGAGGGAAAAGGTGACTATGATGAATCCCTTTGCATAACTAATAAGGAAACCTAACTTTACCATTTTTCCTCGGTACTTAATAATCACTGGTTTATGGATCAATAGTAAGTTGATAAGAATTTTATGACCATACTTCTAAGACCTTAGGAATAGCAAGACAATTGATAAGGAAGCACCCTTACAAAGCTTGCAAGGGTATCTGTCCTACAATACATGTTGTACGTTTCCTCAACATTACCAATACCTACATCCATGGTTGGTTAGTTGACTTCTTCTTATCTTTCTTCTTCTTCTTAGTCACCTGGTTAGTAGCATCAAGGCTTTTACCAAGCAAAGAAGAAGAAAGGGAGGAGGACATGTTGGGTGAAGAAGGTAAAGGGTCAGCATGAGGTTGGTGATGTTGAGATGGTGAACTCAGTTGAGGTGAAAAAATCGGTTGAGGTGGAGTAGTTTAGGTATTTTGGATTAAAGAAGTTGAAAACAACCACACTGGTCAACTTATCATGAATCCAGGAAGTGACAACATAGCCATATAAGGAGGATCGACATTTGGAAAGTCAGGAAAAGGATTAAGATTCCTGTTGAAAGGGGGCTCTTTATCTGTAACTTCTAGCATTGCTGTCATTAGATTCAACTTAGATATATTTATTACCAATATTAACAATTCAAAATCACAATCCACACCTAAGGTTTGTAAAAAGTAAAAACAAGCAAATAACATGCGCTCATAAATCTAGGAATCAAACCACACAAACAATATTTTCACAGCAAAATCACTAGTTGGTGATGAAATCCAACGTCGTAGAGATAAATGTGGAAAGTGTCTAAAGATAGAGCGGGTGGAACTAGTTACATTGACAATGTGCTTAATGTACACAATCTGGTGCAAGTAAGCTTCATGTATGCCATCTCGAATGAAGAATAACCTCCAAAAAGGTCCAAGTGAGTCTAGCCAACCTATGTTCCAGGTACAACAAAGACTTCCTCTCTGATGTCACCTTGGCTAAAAGCCTTAAGATTATGGTCTCTAAGGTTACCACTTAAAACAATTTAACATGGGGGGACAGTCACATATTAGATGTACACGCAAGGGTAGAGTAACAAAGCTCAATCCCCTTGAAAGGTTTTAACTCTGTACAAAAATTACCTTCATACGAATTCTAAAAACAGAAAATAAACAATGGCAAGAGCATAAAACATAAAACAAATATACATAGAGATTTTCCCCAGGATCCCAAAACCAAGATTACCAGATTGATTTTTCATTATATTCCTTTCAATGTTACAATACATATAGTTACATGCTGAAACATCCATAAACCTCAATCCATCAACCTTGGATTAGAGCATAATCGTAGCTCCCTTGACGGGATCTACAAAATACCATGGGAAGAAAACCATCATGCTCAAAACCATGTGTGAAAACGATGCACAAAACCATAGGTAGGTCCGCCCACCTAATATAGGGTCCAAAAAAAAAATTCCATGGGGCATTGCCCCAGACCCTATAGAGGGGAGCTACCACCCCCCTCAAACCCCTGACAGGGGGAGCTGTCGTCCCCCTGTGACCCCCCCATTGTGCCCCGCACAACGAAGGGGGAACTAGTCGCCCCCACTCTAATCCCCCAACTTCACTACTGGGGCTAGTCGTGGAAATAATATAACACACACCCAACAGAAGTGGGTTCCATCACTCCACTGGGTCCGATATGATCTCGTGCTTAACTCCTTTATAAGGGGAGCTTCCCAGAGCAAAATTGCAGTAAATGGACTTTTCTCCCTATTGCAAGATGTTAATGTTTGTTTCAGATTTGAAAAGTTAACTCACTTCCCTATTCCAAAGCCCTACAACCTAATCTAATGTAGGTGAAAAAGAGCCCTAAGACAAAAAAATTAAAAAAAAATAAAAATAAAAATAAAAATAAAAATCTAGATTGATTTTATTAGCGTTGATTTTAGGAGCTGTTATTTACTCACAGGGTAAATGTACGTGAAACAGATGGTGTTATAACCTGACTCAAAATTTTAATGCAATCGAACATGATATTGTAATCTTTTCATTTCAATGAATTCTAGCTAAAGTAAGGAGAGAGGTTCTTCCTTAAAATATTCACTCCAAAATGCACCATTTCTAATTTTCCAATGCAATTCAGAGCCTTAAGTGCCAAACAATGCAATATAGCCTATGCACAATTTTCTTGAAAACTATGTAAATGTAATCTATGCAAGAGAATTCTTCAAAACAAACACAAGATGATTCCAAATCAGTGAAAAAACAACAAGAATATTTTCCTTCACCAATGTAATTAAAGAACTAGTTGAGTGTAAGTAAAGGAAATGGGGTGAATATTCCAAAGATCAAAAGTGGTGACACTCAAAGGCTAGTAATGCTCAGACACAATTTTTTTGCAAAAATGAAGGCAAAAACATGCAAAAATTGTTAAGAAACTGAGACAAACCTCTGAGTAATGACCAAAGAAAATAAAATTAAGAATTTCTCAAAAAGAAAATTCAGAATACCCAAGAAACTTGACAGAGACTCAAGGAAGGTACAAACAAGTGTAAATAATCAAGAAAAATCAAAATCTCTCGACTTGATGAAGAGAAAACTGAAAATTTCAAAAATTCCAGGTATGTACGTAGGTCATAGAACAAACCAGTGCGCATACGCACTGTCACAAAAAGAAAAGTGAGCAGAAGTGCACTCTATTCCTAAAGCTAAAGTGCACACAATGGGAAATTTTGGAAAAAAAAAAAAACAAGTCAAATAAAACCCAAAATCCAGATTTTTAAGATTTCCAAACATTCGGAGATGGCTTCTACCGAAGGTTGAAAAGGTAAAACAAGGAAAATAATGGAGAGTGAGATGAATCCCCAATGGAGTTGCCAATATGTTATGTGCACTTATCCCGTCTCACTCCACGTCTAATGGCTGGCCAATAGTATATGAAGAGAAGATTTATAAACTTTGACGTTGAATCTACTTTTAACCATTTATATTTTAAGTGTATTATTTTTTAATCCATTCTAAGATATTTTTAAGTAAGTTAATTTCAAATATATACTTCATTTTTCAAAATAAAAAGTATAAATAATTAGTTTTAATATTATCTGGCCGAGACTTTGAAGTTTACAGATTTTTGTCAAGAGACTTCCAGTAAATTTATTGCCTTTTATGATAAAGTTATAAGAGATTTTTGGCATTGGTGATGTGAGGAGAAATAAGTCCTTCAAAATTATTGTTCTTTACATCTAGCAATGAGACATGAGGAAGTCCCCAAACCAAACTCAACACCAAGCCATTAAATTTGTTGCCTTCTAGCTAACTCCATTTAAACTTGTGTAGGTTCCAAGCTTTAAGGTAATTGGTTGGTGAGCTCATCGCTGAAAATGTTGATGGTCTGAAGCTTTTTTTTTCTTGCAGAGATCCAGAGGGAGGTTTTTCAATAACTGGTTGTTTGTAATATTCAGTGTTTGCTAGGCTTTATTCATGGTGAGATGATCTTCCCAATTCTTTTATTCCTTCATTATACCTTTACACCTTTAAGCGCAATTATTAATAATACAACTACTACTCTTTTAAAATTTTAAATTACAATCAAGCAATAACAAAAACTAGATTAATAGTGAATAAAGAATAAGCCAACAATCTTAAATACCAAAACTTTTCCCCTCTTTTAAATTAAAAACGTACATGATTAACCAATTAGAAAACAATGTCACGCATTACATTACACACACACACATTCTTTACAGTGGATTCATATAATACAAACATTTTAATTAAAAAGTTAGAAAATGATATTATTGGATTACCTGACCCATATTAAAATACATTTTACTCAATTTCAAATTAATATATTAAATTATAATATTTTTTTAAAACCATGTTATCTTTTTACCTTCGCTACTTAATTATCTATTAATATGAGATAAACATCCAATCATTGTGACAAAATTTGTGCTTTTCATAATCTTTTACCCTACAATTATTTAATTTATATAAAAATATTAGAGGAAAATTTCAAAATAAATTTGATTCACATAGGTAATATTTTTCCTACTTGATAAGTTATTTTTAAGTATATTATATTTGTCAAATCTTGTCGAATAATGTTAATTGTTTTTCAATCTAACTTTTCCCAATCTTCATTGGCCATGGATGAGGGTTTCTTTAATTACCCACAATTGTCTGGTGCAAATATTTCGATGGATACCATTTTTGACCTTCATATTAGGAAATTCACCCCCATAAGTTTTTCAATCTAGTCTTTAAGTGTGACTTTTTGGAAAGTTTTCTGGTTTCTTTTTTGATCTAATTTGTCTAGAATCTCGCAGGGATTCATTGAAATCACACGTTTGATAGGTGAACTCTTCACAATAGAAGTGCCCTGTTTTTGAGGGTGTTGAATCCATATATGCAGTAAAAAAAAATGAGTTTAAACTACACAACATAGATTTGGCCACAATTTTTTTTCACCTGATTTCGGCCATAAATCTGCTAAAAACTTCAAAAACTCACACTTAAATACCACTCCTTTTTCAATATTTATGAGTGACCCCATACTTCCATGTATAAATGAATCCTACACAAACTCAATTTCCAACATGAACCTTGTTGGTATGGAGTCTGGGGTGAATTTCACAATATGGAGGTAGAAAATGGAAGATATCTTGACATTGAAAAATATGCACTGATTATTAAGGGTAAATTAAAGAAACCCACATCCATGACTAATGAGTACTAGGAGAAGTTAGATAGAAAGGAAATTACCACTATTCTATAATATTTGGCAGACATGGTATACTTCCATGTTCCTAAGAAAAGACAACCAAGTCATTATGGAAAAAACTTTGTGATTTATATGAATAAGATACAATAGTCTACAGATTATTTATCTATATTATCTACAAAAATATCAAATGTGTAAATAATTCAGTAGATCTGTAACTACATAATAATTTAATTTTCGAGTTCAATAATGAAACATTGATATAAATAATTAAACTGCCTAATCAAATATCTTAAAGAAATTATGTAGATATGAGTGATAACATGTAAAATAAAATCACTAAACTAAAGTAGAGAAGAAATTTACGTGGAAAATCCAACTCAGAAAAGCAATGGGGAAAGAGATTTGTAGGTTTACTATTAAATCTCCAATAATACAATATTCTCCATTATTTTCAACTCTCCTTGTTAATGGAGAAAATGTTCACCTGTACTCTTAACATCTCCCTAAAAATTTCAATTTAATCCTCCTGATGGGCTTGGTAAAAATATTTGCTACATTATCACAAGTATTACAATATTCAATAAAAATGTCTTTAGACTGAACCTTCTCTCTAACAAAGTGAAACTGAGTATCAATATGTTTTGTATTTTTGTGAAACATAGGGTTGTTTTCCATCGTGAATGAGCTTTGGTTGTCACATTTGATTATTGTAGCATCCTTTTGTTCTTCTCCAGCATCATGGAGAAGTCTCCTTAACCAAATTGCCTCACACGTGACTGCACACATTGCTTGATACTCTGCTTTTGTAGAAGATAAGGATACAATACTTTGTTTCTTGCTTCTCCAAGCAATTACCCCGGACCGGATATTGAAAGCATAATCTGTTATGGATCTTCTGTCATCCAGGTTTCCTTCTCGGTTTGAATTTGAAAAACCTGTCAAATTAACACCAGAAGAATCAATGTACTTAATACCAAAATCAATGGTTCCTTGAAGGTATCTCAAGACACCTTTTGCTACCACCTAGTGGTTCTCAAGAGGTTTTGACATGAGTTGACTTAACACACTAACTGAAAATGCTAAGTCCAGTTTAGTTGTAGTCCAATAAATTAGACTCCCAACTAGTTGTCTATACAATGTGGCATCCACCTATTTAGAATCATCATCAATCCAAAGTTTAAGATTCTGCTGTAAAGGCACTAAGGCAGATTTGCACTATTCCATTCAGAACTTTTTCAGTAATCCTCTGACATATGTTCCTTGAGTGAGAAACGTCTGGCCAGAGTCCCTTCAAACTTCCAGACCCACACAATAATGTAATTCTCCGAGGTATTTCATTTCAAAAACTTGCGACATCTGCACTTTGATTTCTTTAATCAATTCATTAGAATTTCCAGTGATATTTAGATCATCTACATATAAAGAAATCAAAACAATTTGCCCCTTTTCATCAAAAAAAATATACAGATTTGGCTCGTTTTTGCTCCTCTTATAACTATGTTGTAAGAAAAAGGAGTCAATTTTTTCATACCATGACCTAGGTTCTTGTTTCAATCCATATAATGCCTTCTCTAATTTGCAAACTAAATGTTCTTGCCCTTATTTGATAAACCCTTCAGCTTGTTTTAAATATACGTCTTCTTTCAATTCTCCATTTAGAAAAGCAGATTTCACATCTAGCTAGTGTAGGCTCCAATGATGCTTTGTAGCTAAAGCTATTAACATTCTAATAGTGTTTAACTTAGCTACAAGGGAAAAGGTCTCCTCATAATCAATTCCTTCTTTATGTGAGTAACCTTTAGATACCAACCTAGCTTTATATTTGTCTACACTAACATCTTCTTTGAGCTTAGGTTTATATAACCATTTACAACCTATAGGTTCTTTCCCTTCTGGCAGTTCAACTAAATCCTGTGTTTTGTTTTTAATTGTTGACTCTTATTCTTCTTCCATGGCTGCCCTCCATTCATCATATTGACTTGCTTCATTATATTTTGATGGATCAACAACATTTAAAATACTGGTTATAAGAGCATGATATTTATACCTTGTTGGTAATTGAGTCTGCCTACCTAATCTCCTCGGTAGCGGACTTGCCTCAAATCTGTCTTGCTCACTCCTTAGTGGACTTGGATTGTTGATTGTACTTGCATCACTTGATTCTTCTTTTTGTTGTTGTTGTTTCTGCACATGGATGTAATTAATTTCCTCATTGTTGTCTTCAATCAGCAAGGGCATGTGTCACTCCTCATAACCTTTGCTTCTGTTCCTTTCATCAACCTGCTCATGGAATATAACATCTCTACTTGCAAACACCTTGTGAGTAGATGGATTAAACATTTTTTATGCTTTAAAATCAGAACAATACCCTACAAATATGCATTTTATGGCCGTAGCATCCAATTTCTTCCTATCATCCTTAGGAATATGTGCAAAATATTTCAAACCAAATACTCTTAAATGACTAATCGCGGGCTTAGAACCATATAAAACCTTGAATGGAGTCTTAAGATCAAGGCTCTTTTTTGGACTCCTATTCTTTAAATAGACTGCAGTATTAATATCTACTACCCAAAAACCATTATATAGGTTCTTACCTTTCAACATGTTGCATGCACACTCCACCAGAATTTTGGTCTTCCTCTCTGCAACCTCGTTCTGCTATGGAGTGTGGGGTACTGTAAACTGCTGAATTTCTCCATGGTCCTTGCAATATTTGATGAAGTTTCCAAGCTTGTATTCTCCCCCTTGATCAAATCGGAGAATTTTGATGACCTTCCCTGTCTATTTTTCAACCATACTTCTAAATTCTTTAAAATATTCAAAAGTATGACTTTTCTTTTTGATAGAATATACCCAGGCATATCTTGTGCAGTCATCAACAAATAATAAAAAATAATATGCTCCTCCTAATGATCTGTTCTACATCAATCCACATATATCAGTGTGCACAAGTTCAAGGACATCTCTCTTTCTTCTATTTAAACTTGAGGCAAATTAATCCCTGTGCATCTTTCCAAGTGCACAACCTTCACAATCAACATGTGCATTTTTTAAAACAGGGAGTTCATTAACCATACCTTGTCTTTGTAGCAGCAATAAGTCATGAAGATTGATGTGTCCGAATCTTTGATGCCAAAGGTTGTCTATTGTCATCGTTGTTGAATTCAAATCTTGGTATGACATGCTTGTAACATTTAACTTGTACATGCCTCCAACTTGTATTCCAGATGCAACCAGTTTCTATTTATTTAGCAAATCCTTTATGACACAATAGGTTTTAAAAAACTCTACCTTCAAGTTCTAATTTGCAATGATAGAGGCAAAGATCAAGTTATTTTTAATGCATGGTACATACATCGCATTCTAGATGCACTTGATATTGCCATCAAGCAATATCACAGGAATGTCTCCATACCCTTGAATCCGGTAGGCTCTGTCATCACCAAGGTAGATATTACCACCACCGTTGGTTTCTTTAAAAAATTTAAACTAGTGCTTATTACCTGTCATGTGAGTGGATGCTCCAGAATCCACAAACCAGGTTTCAACCTCATCGATCTTAGCAGTAAGGTCAGGAAAATCAAACACAAACAATTTGAGGTCATGATTCTGATCTTCGTCAGCAAAATTCCCTGTATGCTTCTTCTATATGTGTCTGGCTTCATCAACCTTTTTTTTATAACAATGTTTAACAATGTGACTAGGTTTACCACAATAAAAACACTTGATTCCTGAATCAATTCTAGTCAAAGACATACCTTGAAGTGACTTTCTTTAGGGTGTGCCACCACCTTTCTGTCCTGCTCCTGGTTTCTCTATGAAAGGCTTCTTCTTTGCCATCAATGTGAGATTTGCATTCTGAGGCTTCAGATTCATCAACCTCTCATCTTCTTGCATCAAGATCCCTATAAATTCTTCAAAAGTGGGGGCTTTCTCCCTTGTGTTCAACCCTGTAATAAACATTTGATAATCAACAACCATACCATTCATGATAATCATGACAAGATCAGCGTTTGACACTTTCTCCCCTATATCACCCAACTTGTCTCTCGGCTCTTTGGTCGGAGAGATGAATGCAACAATTGATTCATTCTCCTCCATTATGATGGAGAAAATATTACTCTTCAAGAACAATAAGCAATTTGTATTCTTTATCTCATACACTTCCGGATAAACAGAAATATATATAAAAAATACTTTTATTAAAAATGAATTACAGATGATGATGATTTACAATGGGTTGCCTGGCTTATATACCGCCATGGCACCCTTTAGGAAAGGGCTTGATCTTATGATCGTGCCCTTTTGTCTAACTAAACCTAAATTAAATAATAAACCTAAAATTAATTAATTTTTTACATAACATTGCCTTCCTCTCGAAAGAATGTTTTGTCCTCAAAGCATAAGTAACGACAGATGTTGTTGAAGAATGATTCATTCTCCCAGAAAGCGTCTTCTTCGGGTAAGTCCTTCCACTTGATCAGATATTCTAAGATGATCAAGGTCGCACATTCTAAAAGGTCTTGGATTAATCTCTCAAGTTTCGTTTTTTTGTAATGTGGATATCGGTATGGCGTTTTCATAGGTCGGTCTTGAAATACTTTTCCATGCTTCTGAATTAGATCTTGCATCTCTGGTGACTCTTCTTTGGTCATATTTGCAGATAACATTTCTAATTGATGACATTGTACTGCATAAGTAGGTGCTCTTCTTCAACTCAGCTGCATCATCTGAGATGATGACACAACATGATTTTCTAGTGCTTGGAATCCATGTAGTTTGTACTTCTGACCTTCCCATTTGAATTTTATAAATTGTAATTGATGGTTGGCGGCATAAGTACCTAAAGTTCGTAGCCATTGGATGCCTAAGACTACATCTACTCCTCCTAATGGTACCGTGAAGAACGGGGACTCTAATTTAAAGTCTTGAATCTGCAAATTGACTTTATGACATTTCCCTACCTTTTCAATCTTCTTACCATTAGCTATCAACACTTTCATGTTTGGTAAGGGAAATGAAAAGATATTGAGTTTCTTGGCCACAGTCGTATCTAGAAAATTGTGTGTGCTTCCAGAGTCGATGAGAACCACTACGTTGTTCTTCTTTATGTGTCCTTTTAACTTCAAGGTCTGAGGTTGTGATATACCTGTCATGGCTGATAATGACACTTGCGGAGTACTTCCGTCATCTAATTTTGGTGAGAATTCTAGGGCATCTT